>JAAOEG020000023.1:10289438-10300855 GCA_011763625.2 Papilio bianor | reverse complement strand
AAGTAATGTCGTCTGGGCCAGCACCGGCTGGGCTCACCATTACAATCGACGTCCAAAACAGCTTTGCGTAACGGTCCGGCTACTTACTGCACCGCCCTGTAACGCTAACGGGACGCAGCACTGACTTAATTCTATCGAATTCATTAAAAACGACCTACGTCTTTTTTTTACGTCCCGAAAAAAAATTGATTGATTGCATTAAATAGGCTGCTAAACTACTGAAACAATTAAAAAAAATCATTCACTATTGGTAAGCTACTCTATAAGCCTGTACCCTATAGGCTATAATTTTTTTTAATTCTGTGTGGACAGTCACAGGCAAAAGCTTCTTCTCAGTCGCTTCAGTCTTTTCAGACTGGTCGTGGTCATGAAGTAGGCGCCGTGACCCGTTTTACGAGACACCTCCATTCTTCCCGGACAGTTGCTTTTTTTGCACATATGTGCAAGGGGACGGGGAGGCAAAAGCTAGTCGTACGTATTTTTTTACATTACAAGTGATGGTGATACTGCAACTCATTCATTTCCTAAGCTATAGAATTTTAAAGCTTTCAGTAAATAATTGCTTCATACTAATTTCTCGAACTGCTTCTTTACATTAAATTAACATCATTTTTTAAGTTACATTGACATTATACATTACTTAGACAACTATTTGAAAATTAATTGCAAGTTAAAAGTTATCTTATATCCATGCAATGTCTTTCCAGGGACGTCATCCATGCGGTATTACAAAAATCTTCATTATTAGTTATGAGTACTTTCAGACCATGTTCTACATCTATACTAAATTTCAGAGAGATCCACTTAGCTATTCTGGTGACACATAATAACATATGTTCATCAAAACTTTCGCATTTAATTATAAATGCAAACTAATATTAATTAGTACAGCTTTTAAGACCAAGTAGTGCAAAAATTTTAGTAACTGTATGTATGAACCTTGTATTGAATTTGAAACATGTAATATACCAGCTTTTGCCTGTGACATTGTCTGCACAGTTTTAAAAAGTATATATCCAACATCACCCTAGTATAGTGTTGTTTCCAATCTGTGAAAGTTTACAAATTAGATAAGAATTTTTGGGGTCTATTAAATGCAAACAAACATATAATTAAATATTTTCTATTTATAATAATAGTACAGAATTTTTCTAGAGTAATTAACATAATTAGTAATGTCAATAGTATGTCATTAATATTGAAAATATTCAGAATAATAATGATATTGTATTCTTAATATTTGCATTGAGAAGTTTACTTCTCAATTTACTTTATTAAATCTGAACGGCAGACTGTGTCATTTTAAAAAGTTACTGAGGTGAAAGGAGTTATAAATATCACATGTTAAATGTTATGTTAAAAGCTATGTGACATTTACACTATTGAGTGAATTAACAACAAAAACACATTATATTAATAACATTACAAATGCAATTTGTTAAATGGATTTAAGGATGAATGGGTGTTTGCTGAAAGTTTTATTCAGATTGGCTCAATAGAGCTCAATGAAAAGTGGCACAGATATTGAACATAGTCGGCAAGAACATATGGGCTACTTGCTTTTTTTTTATTCCATGTGGATAGATTCTCATGCAAAAGCTAGAGATTTCCTTAGAGATTCACATATATTACTGGAATTTAGCAAATGTATAAAACAAAGTCTGGAATAACAAGTAAGATAAGAAGTTTTATTTTAATTTCATGGGGACGGAGTCGAAGGCAGTAAGATATATTGGGACATTTATAATTCCCATAATTCCCATTTATAATGGGACAGGAATTAAATAATTTAGTAAAAGCAGTAAAATTAACATGTCAAATTCTATGAATTTTTTAATTAAAATCTTTTACATTGTGTCTAGTTATCATTTTTCAAAGCTATTTTTTTTAATAAAGTATTATCAATCAAAAGTTGTTTACTTTAACATGTACTGGTCTAAATTATTCTCTCAGTTCAGACATTGACCATGGTGAGAAGGGAAGTAAAGCATATCACCATAAAGGATTGTACTTCTTAACTTGATTCTAACAAGGTAGATGAAATACAAACATCTGATCAAATTGTCTTATAAAGAAATTGTACATTAATATGAACAATTATTTATTTAATACTAGTATTTTAAAAATAGAATTTAAAAGTGTATTAAATCGAAATTTATTTTAAAACATCATTAGGAACTTAATTTTGGCAACGTACTTCTCGTCTCCGTTTGTTGGTGAATCGCGAGTGAATTACAAAACAAATATGATTGCCAAAGGAAAGAAAACAACCGAATGTGTGATTGTTTAATCTTAAATTTGCTAAACACGAACAACCGTCACAATAGGTATTGTATGCTGCTATTTGTTGAAGCCAACTTATCAAAGATACCATTATAAACTAAAGCGACAACTTACCAATAACAAAAATTTCACAAATCACACAACTATTAGCCGTTCATATATAATCACTTTAATGTATCACAGTCAAATGGAACACAATTACTTATTCACAAATACTGACATTCGAAAATGGTACGCGGTGTAATAAAAATGTTTTTGAATATGAAAAACAGACACTCGCGATGCGTTACCGAGAACGTCCCTTTCTGTCGGCCATTGCTTGACACCACAGACTAATCGTGTCGTGTCATGAACAATGTTGAAAATCGGCTTTTTTGTTAAATATTGCCAGTACATAAAACTTAATTCTTGGGGAAATACGAAACTTTTTAAAGTAAGTGAAATAAACGGTTTTTTTATTTTACTCTTACTTAATTATAGGTGAAAGATTGAAAACACACAAGGTTTTTAACTCACCTACTAACCACCTGTCAAACACAGAACATATAATGTAATATTGGCGTTGGCCAATCACGGAATAAATTCATGGAAAAGAAATTGACAATTGACGCCAGTGACAATGACAGCTAAGTCAAGTGTTTTCCATTGTACAGTATGTAAATAAAAACCTTATCCATAGTTCTTTATAAAAAATGGTTAAATACATAAACGCTGCTTTGGCTTATAAAACTCTAAACGGACTTATATGCGTGTACAAACCTCCTTGTGTGCCTGTGCGACAAGTCCAACATACAATTGTGACCAATCTTTGCAGAGGTTATAGTCTTTTTAAATCTACTTGTTAAACTTTTTTTCAAAATCTACAGTACAAGCAACTACTTTATTTTCCAGATTTAAATGAGTTACCTGATAGGCCTCAAGAGAAAAGAGTTGAAATTGTAGGTGCAACTAATGCGCCTATGACTGTTAAGTTGGTGCCTAATTATGCAGACAATCCCTTGGTGTGCGGCCCTCGGTATATTCACGATGATTTCAGGTGTAGTTGGGCTACTCATCTCGGTTTGTTTACAAGTGGAGTTTTATGTAAGTACTTTGATTGCAAAACTTGCCCATTGGTATAAGTTATTAAAAAATCATCTTGCCCTGAACTCCCACATTATAAAAATGTTTTTTTTTCTTAGCATAAATCTTTGAGTGATATAATTAATATAGATTTGATGATTCACATTTATTATATTATTTGATTGATCTTCCTATATGCTGTAGTACTAGGTTTAAATGAGGGCACAAGGCTGACATACCAGATCAATGTGGCTAGACCAACAAGAGCTTACAAATTACACGGCCAGTTGGGCAAAGCAACAGATACTTACTTCTGGAATGGGAAAACAATTGAGAGATCTACATACAGTCATGTGACCAGAGCTAAGATAGACAGAGTTGTTGCACACATACAATCTGCACATCAGAAGACTATGTTTGAGTAAGTACATAAGAGAAAAATATTCTATGTTGAAGTAAATAAAGACACTACTGTATATCAACAAATTAAAACATAAAAAATATATTTCTGATAAATTAAAATTATTGTTTGCAGATTGTCAGGTTTACATATGGATTCACAAACCACGTATGATCTAGCTTCACAAGGGGTGATCAGGCCTGCAAATAGCAAACTTCCAGTCATATATGGATTGAAATGTGTACACTTTGAACCACCAAATTTTACATTAGGTATTAACATATACAGAGTGGCTACAACATAACAACATTAAATCAAAACATGATCACTAGTACATACTAGTCAATCTTAATGATCTGTAATAATTACATTGGTAAACAAAAGACAATATTTTTAAACAAACAACTTTTTTAATAATACCTTGTGACATTGCATTGTAACATTCATTCTCTGCTGTTTAAACCAACTGTATAAGCTACAAACTACAAAACATATAATGCAGCTCGAAAATATTTTTTTGATTATAATTATAAAATTTTTAATAGGTTAAACATCAGGATTCTGTCCCAAGTAACTGATAATTGATTAGTGGCACATTTATATAGGTTACGTTTTATTTAAGCAGATTAACAAATCCTTAAGAAATTATAATGTATTTACATCATGTGTAATATCTGTAAAAAAATCTTCTGTACCATTGTATAGTGTTAAATATAATTTAATGAATGTTGATGTATGAACTACAAGCACTGTACCCAATATATAGTTTATATTAATGTTGTTATATCATTGCCACCCTGTATACATTTTAAATCTATAAAACAAACAACAGAACATTGCATTAATGAGTTCTATTATCATGTTTTACAGAAGTTCAAGCAGTTAATGAGTATGAAAAATACTTGTGGACATTAATTCATGATCTTGGAGTTCAACTGAAAACATCAGCCTATTGCACGGGTCTACAGTGCATCAGACAGGGCAAGTTTACATTGGACAAAGCTCTATTACGAAAGCATTGGCAGTTAGATCATATAATTGATAATATGGACAATTGCCGAGTACTTGTAGAAGAAAATGAACAGCTGTTAAGCCCTAAATCTGCTCATTTATATGTCTAGTTATAAGTGTACATAGTGTCTTAAATAAAAAAATATGCTTTATTATTTATAAATTATTTTATGTACCTTATTACCTATTGAGAAATTTGAAACAGGTTTTTTTAAATACCTTTGGCAATTACAAATATTAAGTTGTCACTAAATATAGTGGAGTTGTACAAAACAATGAAACACCAATATAATTGTTGAAATTATAGGACATATTACAGCACAATAATTAGAAAAGGTGTCTGAAAGGCTTCATTTTCCTCAAATCAACTTAGTTGAACTTTGACATCATCTTGATCTTAATAGTTTAAACTTGTTTAATCAAGTAATCTATACAATGACTTATTGTCAGGTGTTGTTGGGCGAGGAAGATGGAGTGTTAGCCTGCTTCTCCATTTGTTCTATTCTTTTATGCCGAATCATGTTTGACAGAATACCATCAAACGATGTAGTTTTTTTCTTCGCTGACCCTCGTAACGTATCCTCTCCTTCCCTCCGGACGCGCAAACGCAAAGAACTGACTTCATCCATAAAATCAAAATCAGACTTTTCCTCTCTTATGGGCGAGGAGGGTATATCGGGTTGATTGTCTTTGCAAACTGGAACTGGTGATGGAGCTCGTCTACCCGGACATTTCCATTCCAAAGGTAAAGAGCCCGTTTTTTCAATGGTTTTGTATAAATCTTCTAATTCTGCGGGATCGGGCATCCAATTTTTGCCAATAAACAATCCACTTCTAGATATTTCGTCATCTGAGCATGGTAAATCCCAGTCATCACTTTGAAAATCAGGCATCGCCATACTGACAATATAAGTAATATTCCGTCCAAATCCAAAATATTTTATTTGTTTAGCTTATTGATAAGATTTTTTCTTATTTTTAGGTTATATTTTCTAAATTTTTTTTTTGGAATTTTATGACCTGGTATTTACAACCTTTAGGTCAATTCTTATTTTTTATTTTCTAATTAGACACCAATAATAGATTATAAAAGATGATGGTTCGGTTGGTACTATTTTACTAGTTGTCACTTTGGTTGTCACCATCTCTTACAAAAATAAAATAAAACTGAATAAACAGACTGAACACAACAAGCTGAACAATTTATAACATTTTTTTAAACGGAAAGTTCTAAATACTTGGTATACATCAATGGATACACGCGCAAATAAGTCGTACTAATCGATCGGTCGTTAGTTAAAATCGAAAGGATACGTTCCATTTCAATGTAACCAAAAAGTTGTGACAGCAATCTTTGACAGTGACAGATCTCCCGAAAACTTTTAGAAACATGTGAATATCTTTTATTATTTCCATACCGCAGTTTCATATAACTGTTACTTTAAAATAAACAAAACCTAAAAACAATGTCGTCTTCCGAGAGTGACTCTGACAGGGAAAACGTAACTTCTGCAAGGTATGGTTGTAAAATTTCGTCATAAATTTAATTTAACGATTTAAATCTTACTGCTAAAACTCTAAAATTTTCCTTAATATTATAGACTGGGGAACTGCGAGGTTTGCGCTGCACGTGGAGCTATTTATACCTGCCCTAAGTGTGAAGTAAAGACTTGTTGTTTATCTTGTGTTCGAATACACAAGAAAGAATTGGAATGCGATGGAATTCGTGACAGAACGAAATTCGTTAGGATGAAAGATTTTACAGATACAGACTTGCTGAGTGACTATCGCTTGTTAGAGGAATGTGCAAGGTTTGTTTACGCAGTCAGGAGAGATGAAAAAAAGAAATTTACAAGAATTGACAAGGATTTACCTATTGTAAGTCATTACAAAATTATGTACTCAAGAAAGAGCTAAAGTTGGTGACTCTCATTAATCTGTTGTTTAATTTTTAGCATTTATTCAAATTAAAAATGGCAGCAAGAAACAGAGGAATTGCTTTACAGTTCCTGGCCCAAAATTTCACACGGCACAGTATCAACACAACAAGATATCATTATAAGACAAACATCATATCATGGAGAGTTGAGTGGATTTTTCCTAACGTTGACACAAAACCATTAAAGTTTGTGGATGAGAAATGTCCTGAACAAACCAAGCTGTCAAGATTGCTGGATAAATATCTCAATCCCAATGCACCATCTTTTGAAGGTTCAAAATCACTGGCTTTTTATAAATCTGCTGGATTTAGTGGCATCAAAATATTGTTAAAAGGTATTGAAATAATGAATACTCTTTCATGTCTGCATTCAACTTTTGCCCATTACATGTTTGAGTTTTTACTTCCATATAAATTTATCATTTGCCTAAAAAAGGTTTATCACATTAACATGGACAACTTTTCCACTATTCTAATTTTGTCATTTTAGTTATCTGTGGCATAATAATGTGTAAACAATGATTCTAGCTGAGAAAATAAGGGGATCGGCAAAGAAGTTTTTTGAACTGGATCCAACAGAAACTTTAGATGAAAATCTGTCAGGAAAATGTATAGTTGAATTTCCTATAATATTTATTGTTCTCAAAGACCATGCATGCAACTTTGAGATCATAACACCAGGTGAGTAGTGGGATAAGTGTGTAATTTTATAAAATAAATATTACTTGTTTCTAATATATCATAAACATTTCCAGAAGATGAATTTGAATCTAATATGAAAGAATTAGATAATAGGAAAAATATAGAAAATGACAAAAATCAAAAAGATGAATCCAAAATGGAATACTCAAAACAAGAAAATAATGAGCAAAGGAAGCGGCCACGACAGTTGTTAACAGAGAAAGTAGCTCAGCAGAAGAAAATGGAAATTGAAAAGGAAATAAGAGAAGAAAAGAAAAAGAGGCCTAAAAATCTACTATTTACAACAGGTTATTCGTCCGAAGAAAGTATAGTTAGCAGTGACAGTGAGAATGAATCTAGTAATAAGAAATAAACAATATTTTTATTGTGATTTGATTTTACTAAATCTGAATTGCAATTAAAGTACTTTGAGTTAAAACAAATAAATACTCATTAGTGGCATTGATGCCTAAAACTTCTCCATATTTATCTATGTTTAGAATACGCTGTTGCCCACATTTTACTCTTACAGTTTGCCTATCCATCCTTTTTCTTAAGTGGCAATTATCATCATATGACTTTTTGTAGATAAAAATGTGCTTTGTAGCTTCACATACTACACTATATGCAAAATTGGGTGGACATGTAACAAATTTACGATTCTGTTTAGATGATTGTACATATCCAAAAGCAAGTAAAGTTCCTTGGTGCTTTACTGGCCAAGTGTCAGAGTTGACTAGCTGAGCGTATGGTTGCCATATGCAGGCGTCAACATCATGTCGTAATACCAATGCAGGAACCTCATCTATTCCTAGTTTAATGTTGAACAAGTACTGATGTACACTAAGTGGCATCCTGTGTGTTACTTCATGGCTGTTTAAATCCATTCGAACTGAAATTAGAAAATTTTAAAGTTATAGTCAATAAGTGTTTATAAATTGCTGAAGTATTGGCATGATTTCAACCTGCACACTTACCTAATACTGTGTCTTCTTCAGATGCAGCATCACACTCTTCAAATTCTTGTATTGAGAGTCCTGGTACACGCTTGTCACCTGCCACCTCTAACTCTGAACACAAATGAGCCAGTCTCCTGTGAGTTTCTTCTACTAAACTGGCATCCAATATTTGTTCCCCATTTTTATCTCCCCCTTCTATCAGGTTTTCCCATAGCATACTCTCACATTTTGTGATCAGTATATCAACCTGCCCACTCTCTTGTACATTCCATGTTAAAAGTTCACTCTCTATTCTATTCTTAAGCTTTCCTTCTAAGAACACTTTGCCTGCGTAGCTGACTTTAATAGATAAAGGTCCAACATTAACATGAAGTAATTTTTTATCAAAATTTGTTTGTAATTTTAAAGTAATTGTTATATCTTCAGTTGTTTGAAGCCATGTATAAATAATTTTCCTTTCCTCTTCATTAGATTTTTCCAATATTTCACTTACAGAGTCTACAATAAACTTAAAAGGGTTATCAGATGCAACATAAAGTGCGGAGCAATTGGTCTCCATGGCAGCATAGTGTATTATACCTTTGCCTCTTAGTTGTCTGAAACTTATCTGGGTCCAATTGTTTTCCCTTTGTTTTAGTTCAAATGTCACCCATGTCAATATTGAATCAAACTGTGCTTCATTTTGTTCTACCGACTGTAACAGACAATGTGCTAGTTCCCAATTATCATTTTGCTGAGTCCTTGAGTCTACTATGTTGAAATATTTCCCTTCTCCAAGTACTAAACTGGAGTGCAATGTCTGCCATGACTGTATTTGCCCAATTGCCTTATTCCTGGCACCCGTTTCAATAATATGCAAGTAGCCTGTACCATCACTGACCATAGCTAAATTGGCAGATGGGAAAGAAAGACAAAGATTGAAATGGCCAGGTTTTCTCTCAGTATGAGCTGGAACATCGTAAACTACGGTTGTTTGAAATTTTTGAGTAAAACTGTCAAAATAAATTTTTTGCACTTGCTGTTTACTGTCGATGTAGTAGTAGCCATAAGAATAATCCCAGTGGTCTACCACCAGGTGATTATGAAGGGCAAACAGTTTTGCATGTACGAAAGAATATTGCACATCATCTGGGTACACTTTATCAACAGGGATGCTCAACTCATAAGTGTAATGTGCGAGAGCATGTAAATTGAATTTATAACCCTCAAACTCATGGTCCAAAAAACACCGGTTAGGCCTTAACTCTACTAATGATGACGACATTATTTAAAACTATTCTTCAATTGAAATTATATCTCACGATTGACAAATTTAGATGACTGTATGTATGGTCTTAATTCATACCCTATAAAAATTCTGGTTAGAGTAACATGCACCAGCAACTGTAGGAAACTGGGATTTGTTTATTAAATATAAGTTTACATGAACATAAATGGCGAAGTTTTACAATTGCAAACGTCAATGTCGTGTCCAATTGTCATGTTTATGATATTAAAAGCTTACAGATCATATATGGGTTTGCGGGATATGTAAAAAAAAAATCAGCGGTTACTAATAAAATAAATAATTCTTTTAATCTACAGATATTCCTCCCACATCTACGTCTAAAATTTTATTATCGACTAATTATCAAATGAAATCAATAATTGAATGAGGATCCCAACCACAAAAATTTTATTCTAGCATTCTCCAGCAATTTATCTCAGGTCTTTCATAATCGTAACCTTAACTACGTGATAAAATCATCAAAGTAATATATATAAAATGAAATTAAAACAAAAATGTAATTTCATCGTTGTCAATTCTTTTATAAAAATTGCGTAGCGCCAAACCAAAGTTTGAATTTAAAGTTTGACATATAGACACAACTTTAAATTTGAGTTTTAGACTAATTATTATTTTTGAAAATGTTAAGGTGATACTACAAAGGTTGAAATTTTAACATAGTAGTTTAATCAATTTACTAAAAGAATAATGCCGTACGAAAAGTACAAAGCTTATACGAAAATGCCTTTTTGTTTGGAAACTATAAGGGTACTAAAAACTTAAACTATTTGTTTAATAATTTAGTTTGTTACAAAGTGTATTGATTAAATAGGTTACTTCATTTTTTAGAGTGACTTTTACACCTATTACGAAGTCGAGAACTTAGCTGCTAAGTGTGAAATGTTTAACGATAACATTTTTAAATTTCGCACTATTGGCCTTCTAAAATCTACAAATGGACAATTTTTAATTGGGAGTGTAAGTATTTGGTATCTATTAATAGGTATCGGCACTGAACATGTTAAGCTTTCTACTATTTTCTATTACATTATTCTTAGATCAAACTTCCTATCAACAAAACAAATATCAACATAAGAGTATCAATGGCTTACATGAAGACACATCCCAGATCTACTCTTATACCTTATCCTGTGCAATTGTTTGGTACTATTCAGTGGACGAAGGAGCCTGTTATTATTGCTCATATTCTGCAGGTTTGAGTTTTGTTTATCTTAGTGTTTTCAAAGTGAATCTTACTAATATTACAAATGCAAATGATTAGATAGAGAATGAATGTTTGTTAGAAGGTATCTAGGACGATTCATTAGTTCTGACTGAAATTTGGCACAGATGTTGACCATAGTTTGAACCCATAGGCTACTAATGTTTTTTTTTATTATGCGCGAGTTGCGGGCAACAGCTAGTGACTATATAGTTATTGTAGTATTTTAACAAGGATGCAGACAATAAAAAAGATGGGTATATCAGGAGAGGTGAATCGGCTACTATTTGTAATATTTTTCCAGCCATTGAATACTAGCATGGCATTGAGATTGTTGGAGACAATACAATCAGTGACAAGTGTTCATCTTGCAAGGGTGCCCATGGAAGATGACAACATAGACCTTGGAGACATGGATAGTTGATCTAGTTATGACTACTTATGACTTACTTTATGATTCTCTGTTAAATTACACTTTTTGGAAAAGTTGAATAAAATCTGTGGTATATTTACTTGATAAGATTTATAATATTTAACAAATGTTATGTAAAGCTGCTCTACTTTTGAGGACAATTTGAAACTCAAGCCAATTT
>JAAOEG020000023.1:10265184-10289338 GCA_011763625.2 Papilio bianor | reverse complement strand
CAATTCCACCCAGAGAGACACGGACGAAAGTTTGTATTCAATAAGGTTGTGGTACTTTCTGATTAAATCAGATAATTAATATAACAGCTCTTCCATTAAATAAATATGTATCAAAATTATGCATTTATTTCAATCGTAATTAAATACAATAACAAATAGATGATTAACATACACAATATATGAACAATCCGTCACCGTCCATGTGGGTTTAGCAAAGAAATGTTTAAATTGTAATGCAACATGTCTGGGAAGTGTTGGCTAAGTTTACAATTGTAATACTAGAAAAATATCTAATTCACGATTTAATAAGGGAAACATTTTGTACCAATAAATAAGGCTTTTTTTACTACATCAAGCTAGAATGAGGCAGAAACAAAATTACACACTATATCTTAATATATACAACAAATTGTGTTGGAAGAAGCTTTCTTAAATACAATCTAAGTAATATGAAGCTATTTTAAGCAATTAATTTTGATACTTCTCATTCATGCCAACAGTTAAACTGGCATGACATGCTACCAAAACTTTTTCACATTAAAAAAAAAGCTATTTATGAATTCACACACCATATTGGAATGATTAATAAGACCAGCTTGTGTTTCCAATGTATTGAGAATAATAAATGTTGTCAGCAGGAACAAAATGTAAAAATTGACAAATGATGTTGCATCCACAAATATTGTGATGAAAGTATTTAACAAAACAATTATATTTGTTTAACACATTAGAATGTTAATTAAGCACTTTAATCTTTTGGAGACTCAAAGTGGCCCACATCTCCTGAACCTGCTACACCTAATTGTGTTTAGCATAAACATACATAAGGTTGCGAGAGCTTTGTCCACCTAACTGTAACTTAAATATTCGTGATTGTCTCTCTATGGGGTGATTCATGCATTTATCACAATCGAGAAGATATTTGAAGTGTGGGAATTTATGATAAAATAAATTCAATATATATATATATATATATAAATTAAAGCATGGTATGTTTAATAGCTACAATTTATATTAAAAATATTCTTCACAGTATAAAATAATTGATTATCAATTGTAGGACTGAAATACAAAGAATTGATTATGATGAGTACATTATAGAAAGAAGTGACCATCGTCATCTATAAGTGGAATCTACAGAATTAATCGGCCCAATGGGAAAAAATATTCCCATTGCATAGATTGATTGGTGTACCGGGAAACACTTGATATAAGCCTGGAATTTAGGAGTAAAATCATATTGAAAATGTACGGCAATGCTCATTCCTAAGAAAATTTAATAGTTAAGATATGCAGCTTTCAGCTTGACCAGGTCAAACAGAAAAGAAACTCAAATAATCATATTAAATAAATACATTCAGTATGTCTCAGTGTGTCTTGTTGAGAGTTATTCTACATTTAGAAACATTTATAAAAGTATTTTGTTTACTTAAAATGAAATTATTTCTAAACCTTTTTATTGACAATTACATCAAAAATGTTAGAGTAGCAGACAGTTGAGGGTACAGATATTCATCACAATATTGGTTGCGTTGACAACGAGGTAGGGTCTACAGCACCCAGAAGTAGAGCACAAACACTAGCAGTATAACTGCACCTGCAGTCACCTTCACCAGCATTGACTTTGTGTTCAGGTAGGTGGCATCCTTCTTGTACTTCTGTGACATCATCGAAAGATTCTGTGTCTTTGTGTCCAATTCTGGAATCAAATTAATCTGTGCTACAATTAAAAAATCACTGTAGTTTCCTTAAACATTTGATAGTTGATAGAAATTATGAATAGTGCCAAACTGTTTTGCTTTAGAAGAGAGAGTTAAATACGGAGAATTGACTGTCAACGTCTGCTATTCAAAGAGTCACCGCAATAGACAGAAACCACCGTTATATTACTTTTTTATGCTTATTAACATCACCTGTACATTAATGGTAGGTATGATGTTTTGAGACCTGACAGTATATAATAGTTGTATATTAGGGTGCAATTAACCAGAGAGCACGGCGCCACGCTGCAGCACATCATCAATGTTCTGCATCATGATGCGCTGCACGTCGCCCAGCTGGCCGCCAAGCTGTGCGGCCGCGCCAGAGCGCCGCGCGCGCGCCCCGCCCTCCGCGTACTGCTTGCGTGCACGCTGCATCCACGTGTCGAACTCTATGAATGTGTACGGCCTCGTTACTGTGTTCACCTGCAAGTTACATATGAATTATACATCTTTTGAAAATTATTTGATATATAAAAATTTACAACAATAAAATCTTACTCTTTTTCCGTATTGGTGGTAGAACTCTTGTGCTATCTCCTCTAAGTAGCTGAATGCAAGTCTTTTACTGTAATTTCTTTCACAGAGCACCAGGTAACAGATCTCATTCTCTATTAAATAGCTACAACAAAACAATATTGTTACATTCATATTATAAATAAAAAATAAGTTGCTTATTAAAGAGTGAATATGATGAACGTAATGCATACTATACTACTGTTTATTCCAATATTTATAATGAAATAAGGGAACGAATGTAAAGCGAAAGAATCAACTAAAAATAAAAAGCATTGTAACTCACTGAAAGAGGTAGGGCCCAGTTTCTATGGAGCAGCGAATTGGTGACTGAGGACCTAGTTTCCTAAATAGCATTTTAGCTTGATTTTGATACTCCAGTACATTGCAGCCGCTCTGCAAAACGATGACAGCAAACCAAATTAAACGTACAAATAAAAACAAGAAGGAAGGTGCGAGCATTGCTTAAGTTTAATATGACTTCAAAGAGGAAAACTTAAACTATTTTAACTAGTGAACATAATTATTTCGTCACATTAAATCATTGTTACCTGCTCATCTTCTTGCATTGTAGCTGCTAACGGCAGGCCGTCAACGACCCTAGCGATCATAGTCATTAAAACCATTTTGTTTTTCAATTAATGTCCCGCGATAATATTGTAAAACTTAGTCCAATTTATTGTTCACTTTGCACGACTTTTTCTTTCTCATTATTAGGAAAATAGGAAAACAAATCGTAATATTTTGTGACAGCTGCTATAACGTGTCAAAGCGAATTGACATAACAAGTGACAACAACACGTCAGCTGAAAAGGGTGACAGTTTAAGTGAATCGTTCAGAAACAGAATATGAAAAAATTTAGTTAAACTCTTATTTGTATTATTGTATGACATTATATTATGATGGTATACTTCAAAAAACTTATCTGACCCGGTTATAAAGGCACTGCTATCGCAGTTAGCTTTGTCAGCAGATATGTAAAACCAATTTGTAGTTCGACCAACTTATATGTCTCGGTAGGCGCTGCTACGACAGACCAGCATAAGTCTGAGAACCTATAGGTCGGTACTCAAGGGTCGCAGGACGTGAAAGATCTAGTGAACGACAGTCATAGTGAATCAGTTGATCAACTTTTAACATTTCCCGAACGAGGAACCAACACGTCGCGAGCTATTCGTTTACAAGAATAAGTGTTCGTTTGTGACTTGCACCCGATTGGTTTGATAATCATTGCGATCCAATCATAGTGACGCGATCGCTCATGACCGACAAGGATCTAATTGAAATTTCGTTTCACTTATGTGTCACTGGCTCGAAGAAGTTTGTCATTAATTATTAGTAGGGATTATCGTAGTACTTTTCGTTCCATTCAAATATGTACGTCATATAATAGTGTGCGATTACCGTTTCTAGATGTAATCACTATTATTTTATGATATTAAATACTTAGAATACCGTAAGAAAATAGCTTACACTGTCACTCATATTTCATACCTGCGGTTCCTCTGGCGATGCGGATCTCTGTATGCGTCAGACCATTAATATTAGCCGATTTGCCCGTTTACACTTGCCCGTTTCGGAAATATATAACTATAGGCGTATCAATAACTGCTTTTACAATTTTTCATTGTGAAACACAGTTATAAGTTCTCTTTAGATTTGCTGGTAAGTTTATTTTCCTACAGCAGTATTATCAAAGTATTACAGTATTCAGACTTCCTTTAAACTTAAAGACTTCATTCCCTCTTCATTCTCTTAAAGTGCCGACCAGTACCGATTTTGGCACTAACAGCGCCCTGGGTTAGATTTATCTAGGCCTGGCCTTTGTTGGGTCCCGCACGCACCTTCTTGACTCCCTACAAGTCCTACCTTCTACTCATTTATGACAAGTCAACCCCTAATGGGCGTAATGACACCAAGGACATGTTTGGCGTCGGGCATCCGCCAGCGCCTACTTCAACCTATACCATCATCGATGCCAACGATGCGAGAACTCGCTCAGCCTAGCTAAGTTCACCGCTGTTGACTTGAACCAGATTATATACCAGTACCGCGTTCTGTAAGACAATCCCATTCATCATATTCATTCTTAGATCTTTTGAAAGAATCCTTAAACCAATGAAAATATAGGTTCCGTAGGAAGATGTTCTTTTTTGTGGCCTTAAAAAACTCTAGTGAAGTTTTATTGAAATGCAAGACCGTAATGTTTTTGTATCATCTATGTAGGTTACTTAGCGCGCTGCTTGTTGTCTGTATGTATACATAGATTATGGCAGTAAAAGTTTTAAAGCTGTGGCGTGAGGTGAGGTGTAAGAAAAAACGAGACGGTTGTATTTTATTGTGGATATTTTATTAACATTATCATCATGCATCAAATTTATGTGCTAACTCATTTACACTTATAACTAACTATACATAGAAAAATAACTTAACTAGTGGGCAGAAAATACAATATTTTGTTAAATTAATCGACTAAAATTATAATTAGCAAATCGGACTTTAATCACGTAAATCTAAGAAGCAAATATAACGCAAAACATCACCAAACATATCTCTCAGAATGACAAAGAAATCAAGGTTTGCGACAAGAGCGAGCCGGCGGGAGAGTCGCGCGACCGCCCTCGTCGTCGCCTCGGTAAACTTTACAAACATTGTCAACGATTTAAATATCAGAAAAGAGGACACTTTTATATAAATGACATATAAAAATTGTTAACGAGCGAGAATATAATGAAGTGTAGGCAACTTGTGTCCGCTGCCGCCGCGCCGACGCCGCCCTTCTACTGCCTATACCCAATTCACTAACCTTCTCATTGCTTCGCGCAAGTAATTTCTCTTTTTCCTATCTAGCGACACCAAAAACAATATTGCAAATGGGTCGTGGGGGTGTGCGTTCTTGGATTATAAATATGTTATGTATTTACAGTGTTGGTGCAATGGACACAACTCCACGGACCCGCGCCAAACGGGCCAGTACGATTCAAACAAAATGACATTTTATCTTACTAAGACTAGGATCGATTAAATTAATTTCATTAACGATAATTTTTTCAAGGTGCCGTTAAAATTTACATTGAAAAATTTAAGTACTTTATTTTAATTAGACTTTGATTTTTCAACAACATCAATTCGACTAAAATTATTTAAAAATTTCGAGCATCTTTTTACATGCGTGCTCACACATCCCGCGCACCGCGCACTGACCGGTAACTCTCGTTCACAGTTCGATCACATCGCAACTTGCCACTCGCCACTCGCCACTCGCGCCTACACTATCCTACCCAGTCCCGCACATTCTGAGAGCGATTCGCCGTCGCCTGGTCCATTCATTATCTACTACACATTTATTTTTACTTGTATTTATTTATATTACAATAAAATTTGTAACCTACCGAACGAAATTTCCTAGAAAGGAAAATGGAAGTTAACGGCCGCAACGGCCGCGCACCGGACCGGACTTTATAAATATTTTAATGTCTCACAAACAATTAACAATTTATATTTATCAATTTAGGTAAATTTAATAAAATTGATTTAAATAAAATAGAAAGACAAATGCGCGGTCCGGGCGCGGCCGTCGTCTGGGTGACGGAAAAATAAATAAGTTAACACTATAGTTATATTTACAAAAGCATAAGAAAAAGTGATGAAAGAAAGAGCCGTTGAGAAATCCTCCTACCTTATATGTAAATATATATATATTGATAAATCACATGGAACGGGCACTGGATTCGTTAAGGAGCCGGACATGAGATCGTCATCTACAAAGACTTTGTAATCCTTTAACTCACCGCCGGTTATTATTTTAAACCTGTATTTCGATTGGATTGGTCTAATATATATTTAATATAGATATATAGAAAATTTTATATAGTGTATGACTTATATGCTCTTCTTTTTGTATCCTCGGTCCCACGTCTTAGCACCCATTATACTCTACACACTTCCCCCAAGGCTTCACTAACCCTCCTCAGTTCGTTAGCGAAGTGAGCGGCCGCCACACTCTTGTCATACCTACTTATACCGCGAAGACTTACTTCCTAGCAAATTGATATATTTCATTTTTAAATATAAAAATATCGCATATGATAATTTCGAGAAATTTCCCAGTTTTGCACGCGGGCCGCTCACTTCGCTAGCTGTCAATGGACGTTCGCTCCCTGCAACTTCTCGCCCCCATCTAGCAACCCGCCCCGTGCAACAGCCGCCGAGCATGCTGCATGCTGCATGCTGCATATTGCGGGCCGCTCGCCGAACGCATCACCGAGGCGTCTATTGTTGTGAAGACAACGTGTTGCGGCTCAACGAGCTAGTTCTATCATCTATCTAGTTAAAAGTATTATGATTCGTTAACATTGGACCACAAATCGTAATTAATTATTAATAATATTTATTCAGGTAACAAAAAATAGAGGTCTCGCGGCGACGTAGTGTTGTACCGTACGCGGTCACGTGACGGCTAGTTTTCACAGTTCCTGATATGCAGAGAGGTACAGCTTGTATATGAATATCGTAAATAATCATCTATTTTCATCTTTGATTGATATGTCCACGCGGTTGCGGTGCCCGCGAGACCCCCGACGCACGGCATCCTATAGTATAATTAAATAAAAGAAATAAACTAGAACATATCCTCTTACAACAGCTCACTTATAGTAAACATCTACTAATTATTATATAACACAATTAACGCACAAAATCCATACCTTAAATATTAATTTATCAGTTTAACAAAAAGTTGGCAGTAGGTTTCAGTACACGATTAGAATTACAATTCAATTCCACGAACAGAGAACCCTAAAATAATATCATTCAAAATTCGGTTTCAATGAGACGAATATTATAAATAACGAAAACAGAGTGAAAGTATGTCGGAGACGCACCTCGCCGCGCGGATGGAAATAGATTCCTTCCTGATTGTACTTTTGACTTTGTTGTTGCGTCTCTGCGTTGTTTTTTGACAAACAAATGAGATAACGCAAAAGAGACGGCCCGAGTTAAAGACGGCGGCGAATGTGCGCCCGCGAGCTGTACACCCTGCTCGTAACAAGGTAGCGGTGAGACAGACAATATATAATTATATATGCAGTGGTTAAAGAGAGTGAGGTTTGATTCGTAACAAGGTGTATATGCAAATGGCTATAAAAGCACCAAACAAGTCATACATATTCCATACAACGGTACAATATGAAACTTTTTTTTTATATAAACATTTTACGTAAATATTTCTTTAATATAAACTCTTATTTAGACTATAATATTAATCTTATTGCAAATCGTAAAAACTGTATCATTTCAATAAATTGTATATTTATAATATGTATGTATTTTTGCTTAGTTTTGAGGTAGGAAGTTCAGATTTCGTCCAGTCGACCGGGTAAGTGTCTATCGACATAAAATATGCAATATATGTATAGAAATTTCATTACAAACATTTAAAAATTCGTTTCAACATCATACAAAACTCACTCCATCCGCAAATAACATCTAGCAAATTTAGTAATCCATTCTGAAATTCCCCTAAAAATAGGTAATATATAAACATTTGAGCAATCAATTTCGTCTCCTATTTTGTATAAATATTAAATTCCATAATAAAGATTATATTAGAACGATTTGAGAATAACATTTATCTTAAGAAGAACATTAGAAGCGATCGGGGAACGTAACGTGCACGACCATTTGACAAATAGAATAAAGTACATAAGAAGTTAGTGGAAAACGTAATGAAAGAGCGGAATATGACACGACTCTACAATTAGTTACGTATGACAGAAAGTCCCGTCCACGATCCGAGATTACCGAGGGCGCGGGAGGGCGCAGGAGAGCGCCGGAGGGCTCACAGCGCCTACGCCAACGAGCAGTCAATCTCGACGATGTCCTTGGGCACGTCGACAAACTGATATACGAGCCGCTGGCCGTCCACCTTGGCGAGAATGCCGCGCTGGTAGTAGTAGCGCAGCGCACGGCCCATTGTCTCGTAGTTCATGTCGGGCTTGTTTTTGTGCAGGCCCCAGAGGCGCGAAACCGCTTTCGAGTCCACCAGCTTAAAGACGCCCTTCTCGCGGTTCGTCCACTTGATGTAGCGCGGGCAGTACTCGCGGTCCTGCAGCAGCTTGAGCAGGAACTCCCACAGATACGTGGTGGAGCCCTCGCGGCTCTTGCGCTTGACGCCGGGCGCGGGAGGCGCGTCGCTACGCGGCCTCTTCTTCGGCTTGAGCTTATTGTGGTGGTGGTGCCGCTGGTAGTCGCCGAAGTCGAATACGGAGTAGGGCAGCTCCTCGTGCGCCAGCGGCGGGGGAGCGGGCGCGGCGAAGTGGTGCCCTCCCCCGCCCGCGCCCCCGCCCCCGTACCCGTAGCCGTACGCCTCGCGCTCGTTCACCGCGCCCACTGCAACACACAACAAACAACATCAATTTACTCATTCGGGATCAAATCATCAAGATTATAGTTATAAGCAAATAATGTGCAGTGCTATTAGATTTTCGACGGAGGCACGCACCGCGGGACGAACAATAGCCCAAGTTAAACGCGGTGGGTGAAGGCACCTCAACATTGTGTGTTCACAAGCGCAGCCGCTAAACAATTGTGGGACCCGCACGGCTCACAGCACTACCGCTGGGAGACGCGGCCCACAATCTATATTTTAAAACTAAGCCACGAGTATTTTGTAAACAAGATTTGGCAGGTTTCTGTGCACAACCGTTGCTTTTCGCTTTTTTAGTAGCGATTGGAGTAGTTGTACAATTCATGGCAGAATGCTGCGAGTAACGTATGGCATACTCGACCACAAAAACCACTTTATTCATATTTACATTACAAAAGTGAACTTTTAAAGACTTTTTTAAAGATATTAATAATATGATATTGTAATGATTTCATATGTAAATATAATAAAGCGTATTTACGTGAAAATTTTGATTGTAAAGATATATTATAGAATAACTTTGCGTCGTAATTTTTCACGTTTGTAAAATGTAGATGGAGCACATTCTAGAAGATGGAGGAGACGTGTCGTAATAATTACATGGACGTGAATCAAACGCAAGTTAAAAATCCACCTAAGCTCTGATAAGAACTAGTTGAAATAGATAAAGTTGGCTAGATTGCGTCAAACGCCGCCTCGCCACCTCGCCTTGACCCCAATGCCTCGGCACTCGACAGCTCGCCACTCCGCTGCCACCAGCCGATGCCCAGTCGCGGATACGACGTTTTCCTCTATCATAACACGTCACGATTTTATATTGAATCCTTAAAAATTGTAATGTTTATGACATAGTTATTTAATCTCAACTTCATATAATTAAACTGTTCAAAACACAATTCGATACGAAGATAGCGACAAGAAGGAATCATTCCATTTTAACCAGGAAAATCTACATTAGTGGAACGAAGAATTTTTCTTATAAAAAAATAAATATTTTGTAGGACGTAGAAACGTATCATTGGTATTATTCACGTGTTATACAATCTGTGCAGAGAGGTTAGGCTACGCACAGCGTATGTATTTATAGCAGCGCTGTAAACATCGCGCCATGGACGCGGCCGCCATTTTCTTTCTAATATTATCTAAGTCGCGTATTTTCGCGTGGCTTATCGTCGGTCGTTGACCCCGTGCGTCGTGGAGCACGTGTGTCCGCGTCCGTACCCGTGCTTCTGCCTCTCCATGTGTCCGCGCATGTTTTCACAATTAACATCACATATGGCACACGATACAACACTTTATGGGTTTACATTTTATATTCAGTTTGAGTTCGATACAAAAAGGAATAATGTTTTTTAGGGTTTTTGTGTATGTTGGGGGTTAAAGGTTTTTTGATTTGACATCCAATAGAAAAATGGTAATGGTTTTCTTAGAAATACTAAAGCGTTCTACTTTGTAACGTACATACTTAGGGAATTACATAGCAGCAACTTAACGTTACAGGAAGTAAAATTTTCCTCAAACGCCTTCGCCGCGTGTATATCCGCGCGGCAACGGGCTACACTTGATAACACTACGATGGCAACACGGTCCGGCTTGTGTGCGCTCTCAGATTAAGACACAGCTAGAATTTTGCGAATCAATGAATAATTTGCACAGAATTAATAACATAGAAACCTTATATATCTGATTGTTCATTATAATTCGTTGGTTTTCAGAAGGTCCAATACCTTACTACGAAGAACTTTTTTAATTTGTCGTAATGTGACAAGGGTGAACACGGTCACTTATCATTTCAGGACATCTGTCCCACTCGGCGGCTAGGGTCGGAAATAAGACTTTAATACGGTGTTAGCCCAAATACAGTGTTTACTTAGCGTCGGCGGGCAGACGAAGCTTTTAGCGATGGTTACATTTGAATATAAATAAAGGTGTAACAAAATTTGTGTGCTTCAAATTAGGTATTGTTTAAATTATAATAATAGTTATATCTCCACTCTGTCAATCTTTCAAAATAAAATAATTCTTATGCAGAACTTCACTTTATCTCGCCGTTGCATTTTTTTATTTTTGTATATACGGTACGGCGAATCAGTTAAAATGGATCGTCAACTAAGATACTGTTATTTGTTAGTGAATTTGAGTTATGAGAGAGTATTGTATGCGTTCGCGCATCGTGTACCGCGTACCGCGTACGGCGCTCGGATCACGGTGTACGGCGCAAGGGTACCGGTCGGGCTGGGCTCGGATGAGGCGAGTGTTTGCAGTGGCCGCGTCGCGTCGGATCTGTTATTTACAATTTAATGAACCGTTCCTTGAACGCGCCACATAAAATCCCTCGCGCCTGGGAAGACGCTAACAAAACAGAGTAAAAAACCTGCATTTTATGCGCCGCCGTTTCTATTTTTAACCGGCTGGACGCATCCTACTGGTTTCGCTGCTGCAATATCAAGGTTACGCGCCCGCTTGTAGTTCTAGAATGTCATCTCCAGTCGGCCGCTCCTGCACGGGGAAAACGAGCATACGTCCGCCTCGGCTGAGCCAAAGTGAACTGTACTGCATAGGGATACCGAGGATAGTGGGTCGACTCGGCTCCGGGATCGTTTTATTCCCGGATGCGAGTGTGCGAACCGCGCTTAGAGGCGCGGGGGCGAGGGCGCGGGCGGGGCCGAGGGGGTAGGCAGGACCGGTCTCGCCGCGCATCCCGCGTTCGCAATAAATGGGTTACCCCACAAACCTCTTACGATACAAACTGGTGTGCTGTTTTAATGCCTCTAATAGCGGCCACAAGTTACTCGATGTGTGCTGTGCTCACGTTGGGAGCGGCGCGCGTGTGACTCGACCAACACTGTGTGGATACTTATATGTCAGCATATTGCATCTAACGCTTCTAACTGAATATGATAACTAAGTCGAGGTAACCGTACGAGTATCATAGCGAAATCAAAGTAAGTTAATAGTTCAAATGGTGTAGAGGACGTTGTCCTGCTCTTAATGACTTCCTCGTTAGCCGCGGAGTTGCTGCTGCTTCAACTCCTTGTTGTGTGATAACGTTAACGACTTGCGATACTTTAATTATTTAAAATAGTTGTAAGTGCTGCAAATCTACACAAAAAATGCAACAAACAAAATATTCTCGTTATAAAATATTAAACAGTATTGACGATAACAACTTTCTTTTTATTGTTTGGGTAATACAGGAAACGTGGTAATCGCGGCGTATCTGTGACGCCGCGCTTTGCAAAATATTTTATCGCGATATGCGATGTCAGGGAGATAAGTTATCGGCCAGAATGTTTCCTCCAAGCAACTGGAATGTGCACAAATTATATGAATAACAATACTTTTATCGGACGCGTGATATATTTTTTGAAACGGAAGAGATAGCACAATCGCCGCTGCAAGTTTTGTCATACATGCCTCGATCAAATAATGGAAATGTGTGTTTTGTATAATTTTTTTTATGATAAGAAGCTATGGAAGATGTTTGTTTATTTGTCTTCTCCTGTGTACATTTGTCTTCTTTTTTACAAAACTAAAATCCACATGAAAATCCTTGCAACCTCCTTAGCTCATTATAGATTTTATCCATATTTGGTAATTGCACTTTGAGAAGAAACTAATATGTATTTTTTGGATCTAAGGTTCTAAAATATTACTCAGAGTATATAAATACATAGTTTTGTGTAATGTTTTTATTAATTTTCGTAAGTGAACATCGCATCGCGTCTCATCGTGTCGGTGGAACCAATGCATAACTATCATAGTTTAATTGTGATTTGAAAACAATGCAATTTTTATTCAGAGTCATATCCTCTCGCAGGCACAATGGCTAGTGGCGACGTCTTCGTCCTGCACGACCGGAAGGCGGCAGCGGGGCCCTGCGCCGCCTCTAGGGCTATCATTACCGCAGCACGATTACAATTTTTCTATGCAACTTGTCTCGCCTTCGGAGATAAATTATTTTCTATTAAGCATTATTTGATAAATAAATCATATAAAGTACCAAATTAAGGGTATTTTACGGTTTTAATTATTTCTTGTAAGATGGGTTATGGTAACCCTATCGTTGCGTGTGTGAGTGTGTGTGCGCGTGGCGTCGGTTGCGGCGCGGGCGCAGGCAATGACCAGGAAATGACGCCGCCGGTTGACCTTCACACAGGCACACACACATCAGCAAGCCGCCCGGCTGTGCCCGCGCCGCGCATCCCTTTGCTCCCGGCTACCGATACCGTGCGTCGTGCCGTGCGTTGTGCCGCGCAGCGCAGTTTTGCATCAATGTGCCAATTTGCACAAGAATATTTTCTTTCAGAGATGACTGCGATGCTATTTACGAACAAATTAATAATGGATGGATGTTTGTTAGAAGGTATCTAAAAAACGGCTCGACGGATCTCCATGAAATTTGGCACAGATCTACGATAACACCTAGGCTAAGTCTTTTTTAATTTCACGCGTATGGAGTTGACTGTAGATCTTTGCTTTTCTAAGAAATTGTGATAAAACCTTTTTTGTACTTACGGTTTTAGCAAGATAAGAAAGTCTAATAAGTACTAAAGAGTAAAGATTTAGAGGTTTATCATGATAGGAAGTTAGCAGGTCGCGCATTTAAGTGTCGTATTAGATTACTTATAAACATCTCTCTTGTAAACAAAGCTACTATTTTATATACACCTGAAAGCTAAGCGCATCTTATTTGCTTCAATCTCGATAAGCTAATTGCACTAATTCGGCAACACAAAATCAAATTTAATATACACATAAATATATTAGGAGTACATTTAGCTGGAGCATATCACACAAGTTTGACGTTTATTTAACGATTTTGAAGTAATCATATATAATAATTTGCCAAGTTCAGGAAAATTTTGTTTATAAAACTTAAGAGTAAAATAAACTAAAACATCTGCTAAATTGTTAATTATTATTAGTTTATTGTTATGTTTATCTAAAACAAATTAAAACCCAAAACGAACGAATACAATATAGAGTTTTATTTTTGTTCTCAAACATTTTTTATCTGTGTTTTTAAAATGTCATGACCAATTATATTATACTATAACATGTTGCTAGAAAAGTTAGAAATAAAACATAAACATAAGAAAAGGAGTCGTATTCGATTAACTGTTTATCTAATTATTCTAATATTAATGACAACACTGAGGAGAATTACCACAAAAAGGTGTCCGGAGCTCTCTAACATGACTCACTTTTGGGCTACGAACGCTCCATCTCATGTATAAATCTATGTTACTACATGTATTTCTTGTCATTAAGAGCAACTTATATAATGCTGGCAGTTGTTATCAAAAGCCGTAACAAATATCGACTTGTTTACTTCATTTGAAGTTAAAAAATATTGTAATCAAAATGGCGCGTATCTGAGGCGCGGCGAACCGGCGCTGCGTTAAGTAAGGTCAGCGCAGTTGCACCTTACGCAACGCGCAGAGATAACGCCAGAGGGCGTTTGTAACGGGCCCTTTCCAATAGCTTGTGCACTTCCTCGCAGAGTGGTCATACATTTGGAATAAATACATTATAAATAAGGAAATAATAAAAAGGAACTAAGTCCTGGTGGCTGGTTGTTCGATGTCCTTTTGCCCATATCATATTACAAAAAAAATCAAATGAGGGCGCGCACGGTTCGTCGAATTACATTTGACAACCGGTTCCCGAGCTGCGGTCCACTTTCCTTGCATAATCTCTCATAATGTCCACGATGTTATTACCTTCGGTAACGTTATTTGCAATATTTGCCGCACTTGATTTTCAATTAGGTAACAATGCTGTAAGGCTTAAAAGTTTCATTATTTGTAGTGCTCTACTTTGTATTATTTCTAGTTATTTTAAAGGAACTATAATAGTGCCTAGTGTTTGTCTTGATTTAGATAAAACTAGGTATATCATTGGGACGTAGCGGAACTGCTACCCTCCAGCAGTAAGGACCGAGTACAAAAGTAATATAAATATTTGTCTCGTGTGATGGAAATGTTGACGTTCTGCTGCGTATTAATACTCGTATATTTCAACCACATTTTATCAATGGTACGTTTATCCAACTAAAACAATGAGGATATTTACATACATTTGGTATTGGCTATTCTATTTCAACAATACGAATTTTCGTTTAAAATTACAAATCTACCAACTTTACCGATATCTGTGACATTAACGTTGATTTATATTTTTTATAATTAATTAGGTGTTTCCTTCATCTTGTCATCTGTGTGGTAACATATAGCAATCGTTCTTACTTTCCGATTCTGGTGTATCCAATATTCGTGGCGTTTCTTGACCTGATTGCATAATGTGCCCTGATATTACTTGGTTGTTGAAATTTTCCTATCAAAATACTAGATACCGGCGGCAGCGGTACCAATGAACGAATAACCCTGATAACTTTCAAATAAGCGGGAATATAGGTGTCCACAGACGAATGCAGCGATAACCCGAGATAAGGCTATCGACAGCCTAAAACAATTTTTTATGCATGCGATATGGTAACAACGTGCCGGATGCATTTATCTGTGTTGTGCGAGGTCGCTTACTGTGCAGCTATTTGTTTAGGCCGCGCCGGGGCCAAGCGGGCAACACTGGCCATTGATATTGCGCGAGGTCAGGTTCAAGCTATGCGCTTGCGCCCACGGACAAAGAAGGTTGACAAGAGCATTGGCACTAATTTCGCAATTACTGGTGCGGGACTTTATTATAGAGGTATTTCCAAAACATGACGACCTAGGGACGTAGTACATTAATCTTCCTGTGTTGCCAGTTGAACATTGCGCAATATCGTCTCGTAAAGCTGTCAAACTGACATTAGGTTTCGAGCACACGTGATCTAACAACGTTAAACCTATTACCGGTTTAACCGACTTCCTTCGTACGTTCACTTTCGATTCGTACGCCTCGTTAAATGTTGGCTCACATTCTGTGTCAAAATCTTGCAGGAACTTTGCTTCATACTTTAGGAAAATAAATTAATGCAAATTTTTGGCATAGTAAAATTTTTATATTATCCAAGAATTTATTTATTTCCTTCAAGAATTTCATACACATTTATATTCCCATAGAAATCCCATGGACTTATTTGGATATGTTTTATGAATAGGTACATAACCTATGATTATTAAAAAAATCCGAATGGGAGACAAATAAACAGACATCCAAGATAAGCTATATAAATCTAATTTTGTTTTTAATAGATAATGACAATTTGGTAGCCTTCTGCAATTTTTTAAATAAATATTTAATTTTACCACTGGATGTATGGCGTAGGAAAGTGGCAACATAATTATTAATTTGACATTATCAATTAGCGCGCAAATTGTAAGCCCGAAAGTATGTTGTTTGTCGTTTGTGTGTTATCGAAAACTACTTTTATTGGCGATACGACCTCAACCTGTATTGGGACGCGGCGAAGGTGATTCGGCAATGAGTTCGTACACCCCGGCCGCTCCCCCCACTCCTCACCACAGCTTACGTAAACACATGTAACTAAATGTCGTCTTTTTTTAATATGACTACTATATTTTATGATTGTCGCGCAAGGTCGAAGGCGATATTGCACCTACAGTTCCCAACGCTATGGTAACGCTGGAATGCATTCAACACACTTACTCAATGTAAGTAAGTATATTCCATTTAATTTGAATTTTCTGATATAGACTAAAATAAAGTTTCGCTACAAGGCCTAAAACAAAAGCTTTTTTTACCCATCTGTACCTGTATGTTTTTTTAATAAATCTCAAATTATTGTGGCAAGGTTTGATTTTCGACATCGCTATTATTGAAATCAAACTGTAATTATAAGAGTATACGTTAATAAAGGTTATAGTAAAAATGACATTGCGATGTAGTTGTACAATGGCATGTAGAAAGCTCGGGGCTTGGGGCTCGGGGCCCGGGGTGGGCGATAGTCGGGCGCCGGGTACGGCGAGGCGGGAGGGGGCTGCAACAGTTTGCGCTGCGCTGCGCCGCGCGCGTGGTCAATGACACGGCGACATTGCATCAACGCGCGAAGGTCACCCGCGCACCCCGCCCGCCCCCTCCTTCCCGCTTCTTTCGCCAATACCCGCTAGGGTTACCATTTTAATTTTTGCTTATTACTTCTTAATCATTTTAAAAATTTGTAATATAAATAATTTCACTTTCTCTTTATATATTTATTATTATGGAGTGTTAGTTATGTGTACTGCGTAGCATATATTGAAACAATTATAATTATTAGTAACATATTTTAATAGGTAATTAGATATATTTATTGTCTATATTAAAAAAAAAACAATCTTTTTAAAAATGACATGACTCCAAAATAAGTTTTTGAATGCTTCAAACCACAAGTAGATAAAAATAATTGGTAGCCCTGACTCTAATACTTCTTGCAAATTCCTGCATTTCCTTAGCGAAGGACGCCATCTTGGATCAATCACTCCTATGTGGCTCTTTGTGCTCATTATCTGAGGGGATACTTGCCACTGCCTTGTATTTTGTTTTATATTTTATGTTTTATTAGATTCTAATATATTCCAGTGAATAGACGAGAAATATTAATTCTTTAGACTTCGTAAACAGACTTTTTATATATGTTTTTGATTCACCAAGTCAATGTTTTACAATTATATTTAAAACTAGTTTATAATGCGATAAGTGCTCAGTAAATATTGAAAAAAGTTTTTATAGCAATAAAAAATGTTCAGTTCTCATACGGCGCAAAATAAGGACGTTAAAATGACCTACCAAAACAATTATCAAATAACACAGAAAAATTTACGGACACTTCAAATAATCTAAGCCACAGATTTGAAATCGCAATCGAATTTTAACTTGTTAGGAAATGACTGAATCCAGCTAAAGCCTTCAATGAGGAATATTTATTTAAGATTACCAGTATTTATATAAAAACTACTTGATGCTTAGTGTGGCAACACTATATTTGACTAGTGCGGATAGCAGACGGCGGATGGCGCTTGCGTGCTGCGCGGGAGTTTCCATCTTCCGGTTATCTCTAACGTTTCCCGCTCAAGTACATCCGCTATGGCCTAGATACAAGTTAAATCTAGGTTTCTACATACATGCTAATTTATTTAAACCAGTATGTAGTTTTTCAAATATGATCAAATCAATAATCGTTTACAAAAACTGTCATTATCTGGACAAAGTTTTTACATTTTCTAATTTCTTTTTGTCATTTGTCAAATATTCAAATGTGCCTTCGCCGACCGTGGTTATCATTTCGTGTACCCCATGTACGTGTGGCAGAACAATAGTATACACAGTACGATGTGTGACTTTGGTTTTTGAGCATGTCTATTACACATTTAATGTAACTGATTAAGCATTATGATAGCGATTTGTGTAAACGGTGTAGTAGTGGCGGGTTGAGGGTCGGCGGGCGTGGTCAAGGCCGCTGGTTTCCCGCGGCGTTGCTAAATCCGACCCTGGCTGTGCAATCAGGCCGGAACCTCGTTTTTCGCCTAATTATCGATCTATATTGTCAACAACACGTAGCACCAATTGTCGCTTTCGACAACGTTATTGAGTGCTGATAGCAGTGTTGAATTATAGAAAATTTCTATGTAAGAAGTGAGATCTAAAAAGAGTTACATCAATACCATATTCTTAACTAATTAATTGATTGCAGGGCATCTACCACCACCCACTACCCACTAACGAAATTTACTCAAATTTCAGAGGACAAACAGTCTTATAATATGGTAAGAGCATGTAAGTCTGTTATCTTCGCTGACGGCGGTATTATCGTGTCTTGCGTAACGACCAGTAATGTCCGTCCTTAGGTCCCGCCGCGGTCGCAATAGCCGATAATGGCCGATTAAAGTGTACAGCAGTGGCAGCATTAATATTATATGAAGGTGTCAGCTACCCGAGGTGTGCAGATATATTTAACTGTCCCATTTTCCCACGGCACAGAATTGACACGAGTTCGCTTAGGGAGCCCACACACAACGCCTAACAACTGAACTGAGTTTATAAAATATTTAAAATGAAAGTGCTAAAGTGCATTGTGCTTATGAAATATGGTTTTAATCGATGTATTGAATACATTGCACAATTCAATCTGCTTTTAACAAAGATGAACCTTCTGATTGGCGTAGGGTTCGAGTAATAAAGATTTCGATAAAGTGCTTCGTTTTGGAAGTGTAATGTGTAAGAGGGTTTAGACGAAGTTTTGCAACATCAGTGTTTCGTTGTTAATTTGTTGGTGTGTGTTGTCCGGTCCGTGCCAGCGCCTGTGCCGTAAACACGTTGCGAAATGAAGCCGCTGCCGAGTCCCGAACCACTCGCGCTTTATATCGGAAGCTCGGCCTAGGGATGACCCCGTTAACACGATCCCGTTATTATAAATATCTGCTTCAGTAAACTGACACGTCCGGAACGAGGCTAACAAGTTCTCCAAATTTTTACAACACACATTCTTATATAGGGCTTAAATAGGTGAAGAATATAGTAATTCAATTGAATGTTTTATGTGCCTACTGTTGGACTGGCCAACAGTCGATTTTACTACGTTTTTAGCGTGTTATCAAATAAGTGTGGCAAATCAAGATCGCGAGTTGTTGGAATACCGGAGTCTCATCCCTAGAGTGAGAGGACGCGAGCGCAGCGCGGGGCGGCGTGGCGGGAGGCGGCGGGAGGCGGCGGGGGCAGAGCTGGGCTATTTGTGCAACGCTATGTGGCCTAACACTGACCCGGTTAGGTTTCGACGCATAAACACAAGGAGAGCGGGTTTGAGCGCCATTTCCCTGTTGCGCTCTTGGTCCCTACCTTGAATGCTTTATCTATTATTTGTATGTATAAACAGAAATGTATACACTTACATTGACGTTTATTTACGTATTCTGGCATAGAAAATTTTACTTTGTAATAATAATTGCACGATAGAAGAGAAAAACTAAACAAAGAACCAAAACTTTTAGTTTGTTTTTTGAAAGGTAAAAAGTTCAATGAAGTGATCTTACTTAATTGTCGGTCGGCTGGTTCGCTGGAAGAGCCCCTTGCGAATTAATTAGCGGCTCGTGTCAGGGAAGTGTGTCTATTTCGAGTGCAGGGGGCTCGGTGGTCCATGAAGGGCGCTGTCGGTCCAGCGGCTCGGCAGCGGCGGCGGCGGCGAGCGGTTTATTTTAAAACAGGTGAGGATCAGCGGGGCGCACAGGGCCGGACCTGCCGCCCACCACGCCACGGCACGAGTTTTCCGGAGAAATGGAACGCTAGACTATCGTGAAAATTAGGTCGAGTTAATGTTTCCGCGTATTTTCCGCGCGATTTCTGAACGATGCACGACCGGGTTAGTTGGCCATCGTGTACAAATACTCGTTAACCCGAGGTCTAATGAGGAAAATTAGCGCCATTAAGTTTCCGCTTGTAACATGTTTTCTGCAACAAGCGTTCACACGCTGACTAGTGCTGACTATACATATCTTAGTAATTGCTTCCATAATTTTTTTTAAATATTTTATCACCTCATTTGTAAATTGGAACATAAATTAAGACAATCATTAATACTAAAACTCATAATTAGATTACGTAGTTCAATGCTTTCAACAAATTCAAAATATTTTCTTGTATCATTAAGATATATGTGTGTGTACGTGCAGAGTTCGCGCGATATTTCGGAAGCGTTGGGAAGATGGCGGCAAAGTTGCGAACGCGCTTGCGAAATGTGTGATGTGAGTCGAGCAAGGCAAATTTAGCAGTACGCTTAGAAATGTAAACCATATCTTAAATGACTTGTAAATTATAGAATGTAAAGCACATTGTCAGTGGTAGGGACTTTTCCAATAAGAATAAATCCTACATTGAAGTCACAAACAAGCTGTACATCATTTTGTCTGGTAGGAAGTGTGCAATGACGCAATAGGCTGTTGCGTTCCCTTGTTGAATCACAGGGAGCTGCTTGTGCATGCGGTTTGCTGATAAAGCCACATTTGACGTGGCGGAGGTCACGTACACAATGGATTTTCTATTAATGAATGAAACTGGACAGACTATTATTCTACTATGAGCCGCGATAGCTGCGGTTGTTTGTTGTGAATTTTCCTTCTAAATGGTACTTATTTATTAAGTCATATTAATAGAGTAGAGTGACGTTTGCCGATACATGTTGCGGTTTGCGCTAGCCGTGTGAACGGTTCCCGGGCGTGCGGCGCTCGCGTTGGCCAACACTGCGTGCTATCAGATTTGAGATTGACGCGTCGTATTCCGGGATCGGTCCTTTCGCTTTCGGCGCTGCGCAACGCGCAAGGTCGCGGGCCGTTCAACTCGGATGCGGCGGCGCTGCCGGAGTGCCGAAGTACCAGGCTGCCGGTGCTGTTGCGACACACCGTGCCGATATGTAATTGTAGAGGAGCCGCTCGTTTGGCGGCGGCAAGTGGGTCGCGGCTTGCGCAACCGCCGCGACAGATGGTGCGACTAGCCTTCCCCGCATCACACACGATAAACATAGTATCAATTTGTTATTTAACTGTTTATAATTCAATAAAAACGTACGAAGCTAGACAACAGTACACTATGTACAACGAAGTAATGTTAGAGATCGAAGATTCGGAGATCGAGAATTATGTTATAAAAGACAAAATAAACGTACACCTTACACGACCTCAGTCCTCATTAAATCTTTCCACTGACCTCTAAACCCGTTTCGGAGTTACACCGTTCTTAACATCAATCTAAAACCGTTCTTCGCCGAATTTCAGCTTCGCAATAAATGCGTTATCGAATCTTGTGTAGACCGAATTGATTTAGCCGGGTTTATCCTTAGGTCATGTGTATGAATAGTCATTTATTTATAGTCATTTTAAGACCGTTTTGCAATATTTAAGAATTGCTAATTCCGTGTGCTTCGGATATGATGTACGGAATTGACCTCATTAGCCGCGGCCGCCACAATATTGTTGTTCTTCGCTAGTTAAACGCCGGGAAGTTATTATAATTCGCTGATAGTAACCTAATAATTTTTGGGAAGTCATTCAGGTCGGCGGCTCAAAAGGGGCGGGCGCTGAGGCGTTTTAAAACAGGAAGGTTTGTCATTGGCGTGTGATGTAAGGCCGGCGTCGTTTTGGACGTTCGCGAATGTCAATATTAACGTTCCGGTCCCCGGCGCGCGGCAGAAATAGTCGCCGCCTATTAATATGAGCGTTAGCTGCATCGCCCTTGAAACCGGCCGATCACCCCGCGCACGCGCACACTGCCGCCCCACCAGCCCCACCCGCGCACACTAGCACCGCGCCGCGCTCTCCGCACACGCCCGCACTGCGCACACGCACGCACACAGTGTCCGCTATCGGTGCAACGGCGCTGCAGAATACACGCTGCGATTATTTTCATTTCCATTTCATTTGCACAAACATGTAATGCGCACAACACTAGCTGCCTGCTGCCATCGCAGTTTTTGATTTTTGTTTCGTTCACGCAATGCAATACTTGGGGAAAACGGAATCGTTAGATTTTGTTCAATGTCAATTTATATAATAAACACAATAAAGTAGTGGGAATTTTATTAGAAAACAAAATTATTAAAGACCCAATGGGAACTAATTCTTATAAGAATAAATTGGGAAGGTCGTCAGGCGAAATTAAATGACATCAAAAAGGAAAGGAGTGTAAATGCATTCGTATAAGTCGTCCACAGTACGTTATTCTAAATGACTTCAATAAAATTTTATTTCTACCCCGCGGCCCCCGGCCCCCTGGGTCTAAGCCCCCCGACGCCTGGCTCCAGGCCTCCCGACCCCTGGCCCCGGCTTCCTTTACGTTACTGTACAAGTGAGTTGTGTAATGTAATCGACCTGAAACATTTCGTGGATGATGACGCTCGTGTCTGTTGTGCAAAGATTTGGCAATTTCCGTAAAATACCACTTGTATCATCAGGTTGTTGAGTCAAATATCTATGTTAAATACTGTTAGTTCTATATAACGTTTTTTATTTCCGACCGGAATGAGAACGTATTTGAACAGTTCAAAGTGCAGTTAGGTAAGGTACGTGGCAATAGAGTGCTAAAAACACACTCGAATCAGGTTTCGACTGCCCAATTCGAGTAGGAAGGTCGTGCGTTTCGCCAGCGACTGACAATGGCACGTCGCTTGCGCAACGCCCCGCCGCGCTGTTTGCAACACACTAAATTTCGTATATGTTACAGCAATCGCCAACACATGCCTACTAGCGTCATAGTCATCACAAGGCAGCGGCGGCGGCAGCGACAGCCTCCGATACGCGCTTACGCAGTGTGGACACGACGCATCGCGCACTTACGTAAACCATTGTTGCCATTTTTGTGGTATTTTCAAGGCTGCAGCGAAAGTCTTACAGATGTGAAAGATACACTAAAATTTAGATAATGCGACCGACGCCAGCGCTGCAACAGAGTAGTGAGGCTGTCGAAACTATGTGTGTCTTCGTAACTTCGTCATATAACTTTTGAACCTTTTATATTTTTATATATTTACTAAACATATAAACAAACTATGATTGTATTTGACACTATTATAATGGGAACGGAAGCTATTAAAATGTTGTACCTGTCTTAAGCATTTTATAACGTGAGATCGATAGAGTTCCAACTAAATAAATACATTTGTGGTTAAACAAAAACCTATGTTGGTTTAGTTGTGAGGTGTGTCTCAGCCGCCGCCTCATGACCTCTTGTGTATAGAGTATTCTAGTGAATTACTCTAAATAAAGTTAGTAGCCTGTATGTATTATTGTTGTACATACAACAATGAGATGTTGAAAAGTATTGAGGAAATGTTTCATCAACACATCCTTACCAAAATAACGATAAAGATCCGTTAGTGAACTCAAATCAACATCGTTTCATCATTAATGACATTTCTAATTAATCATAATGACGTATAGATTGAAATCTTTTGCTATATCGATATATTATTTTAATGAATTTCCGTTTTGTTATCAATTCAGGTGAGATACGTGTTTAAATAAAAATATAACATGCATCGGTTTAATAGTTTTAGCACGCGTATCGTCTCTCACGGAAACTGCGGTTATCGCGCAATAAACGTATATTTATGGTCAAGTTATGAGGAGTTATGTGCGGCCCGGAAGGTGAAAAAAATATTGCTAACAATGTGATACATTGTTATAGTTCGCTACAACTACTGAAATATATCTAATGATTATCTGTCTATCTATGATATCCTATTATATTTCATACGTCTTGTCTCTGAATTATTGTAACAATTTATAATAGAAATTATGTTATGTCCTATAGAGATATCCATTTTAATGATTGTCAGTATTACTTAACGTACATATATGTAACATACACTATTACTTGTAACCAAGATAAAGCCATCAAAACCTTTATCACTCCCGACCAGCTCCTGGACAAATCGAAAAAAAAAGGCGACGGGGCGGACGGGGCCGCGGTCTGCGTCGTGCATATAATTTGATCAGTCCCGATGGTAGACAAAGGAGTCGG
>JAAOEG020000023.1:10193941-10205444 GCA_011763625.2 Papilio bianor | reverse complement strand
AAAACAATAATACTATTAATTACGAAGCATCTAAGGTCCAAAATCATGCATACAGTTCTTCTTCTTTCTAAAGTTATTTTCAAATTTACGTAGGAGCCATCGATGTCAATAAAAAGTTATGACTTGTTCTTTGTGTATCGTTGAAGATAATATAATGAATACCGAATATTGTTTTCAATTATTATTGCTAGTATCAATGGATTTGTTAATGGAATATTATGAATAATGACGCGATGATAAAACCGCAAACGTATAGTTCGAATTTGCGTTAGCTCTGTGGTTTTTTATTGCGCACGATGATAACGATACAAAACAATGAAAATATCTCGGAAACTGGGACTCGAAGAATCCCAAAATTCGTGTCATCTATATCTTAGTAATTTTATAAATTATTTTGTATCTGGTTGACTTCTGTTATAAATTGAATTTTTATATTTATAATGCAAAATACCTCCCAAGTTTGCAATACAGAACTTTGAACACTAATACGATTTATCAGGACACATCAGACATGAACATACCGCAGACAAGAAAATTCTAAGGTTTTTCTTATTAATGTTACTATCAATTTTACACAGATAACATTTATCATGTTATTTAAATAAATAATCAAACAAGCTGTAAATCACCAAATGTGGCTTACGACAGTCTACGTAGGAGCCATCGTTTTACTGAAGCAGTCATATTTCACGTAAAAATAAGATTCTCTGGGTTTCATAAGTTAGGTTTATATTTTGTACCCTAGATTAGCTCTTGAGTAACTAGACACGTGAACAGTGTTCAAAACCAGATCTCACGAGCTACGTATGACCAGGTGGGTGTCAGTACTTAAATGTTATTTGGAATAACATATCGCTAGAGCGGCGCGTAAGAACATATAGGTACCGGTTTACGAGCGAGTGTCCGCGTGTTGCAAAACACTCGCCTTGGGCCTTGCCACATACGTGCCCGCGCCCCGCACTTCGCACCGCTCACCCCACACCCAGTGTACTGTGCGTTATCAAATTATGTATACATTATTTGCAACTTACGGCTCGAGCAACATTTCGCCTTTTACACGCCTAGTTAATGTCCTCGTGACTACGTAATGACTAGTGTGTAATTTAACTGCAAGAATGCATAATACGTAAGATAAAATTGCCTAGGAAGTGTACAAAATTAAGACACTATTTAAAAAAACTATGTTTACTTTATGCCTTTATACTGTTGTTCCAATTTTATGACTCTACTTCGTATGGATATGGTTTTAGACTTTTTGTACAGAGTGTAATTTCCCATCCTAAAATAAAAGTAAAACAGTAATACCTATTAAATGAATTAATCACATTCTTTATTGTTATGTACAAAGAGGTCAGTGACCCTAAGAGTCATGCATACTTCCTATGCATGCAAGTGAGTAGAATCATTGATTTATGTGGAAATAAATTTTCCTCATCGGACAGGTAATGCGGAAGACACGTATTTACATACCGTCTTCCGCCATTTTAACTTGCAGTAATTGATTATCCTATTGTTGATCTAACGCATCAATGACAAAACGATGTGTGCATATTGTAGCCACTACTGTTGCACTTTATAAAATAAATAAGTACTTAATTTAAAAGTTGACTGAAGCTTCGTAAGCTTCGTTCGTTAAGCAGCTTCGTTAGCTAGTTTGGACAAAAATGAAAAGCTTATTAACAGCGGCTATCGCCCGCGATGAATTAAAATGTATTTAGCAGACTATGTGTTCTTCCAAACTATGTTCTACATCTGTACCAAATTTTATCTAGGTTCATGGAGCCGTTCTGGAGTAACGTGGTAACAAACATCCATCCACCTATCCAAACTTTCGCATTTACAATATTAGTATGAAGTACGATTAAATATCTTAAATATCGAACAATTGTTTGTTGTTATTTCACGAGTATCATCAGCTCAGTATACGTCCCTACTTAGGGACTTGGGGCCTGTCCTAAGTTAAGGATGACTATGTCTAAGTCATTCACACATATCTTTGAATTTCTTCGCGGAATGTGCAGGTTGCATCACGAAGTTTTCCTCCACCGTCTGAATGTCTGATAAATGTACATGTGAAATTGGAAAAATCCAAAATCACATTGGTACATGCCGGGTTTCGAATTCAGAACCTGCAGATTACAAGTCTAGAACTTAACCTCTAAGCCACCCACAATATGCGAGTGCGATTCTAGAATTTTCCTGCCTTCCTATTAAAAAATACTAACAAAATCTAGTTGCTTAAAATCTAATAAGTTTACAACATTTTGAAAAACTTGATAGCTTCATGAAGCTTTTAAATGACCGTAATATAATGTACATTAAGCATTTTACCCATAAATATTTACGTGCATTCGAAATACGTTTCGGGAAGCCCAGAGAAACGAGGTAACCGTACTCGGCGAGTGGTTATTGTCAATTGGCAACTGGCAACACAATCTGTGTGCTACGAGGAGGGGGGGAACAGCGGGCAACATTGCACTTGGCGCGCGAAACCGTGTCACGGCCGAGCGCGCGGAAAACGCGCGCGGTTACACAACGCATTGCTATACCTGCTCCCCCCCCTACCGCCCCCGCTTGCCCCGCTCGATTGTTGCTCTCGTGTGTGTGGTAGAGATGAGTTGGATTGTTTTCTATTACGTTGGATTGCTTTTAAAGTTTTATCAAAATAATTTATTGTTTGTTATAATAATTTTATCCGACCGCTACCTAATCGAAATGTATTCTGATTTCTCATTATAATATCCTAATAATATTATAAATGCGAAAGTTTCGATGGATGGATAATTGTTAGAGTCTGTTAAACGGCTGAACGTATCTCGATGAAATTTGGCTTAGATGTAGAGAATAGTCCGGAAGAACACATAGGCTACTAAGTTTTATTTTATAACCGCGCGGACGGAGTCGCGGGTAACAGCTAGTTTTGAAATAAAAACAAAGATATCACTATGTTAATTAAAATAATATTACCTCATTATTAAAATATAAATACGTTGCAGCTAAAGAATGAATTATTTCACTTTTTCCTGTTAAATGTAATCATGATCTTTAAATGTAATGGTATGTATTTAAGGTTATGAAATGTTAAACTCCGTTGCAATAAGATAAGTAATTTAAACGTATTTATACGAACGATAAACTCTTAAACATTAAAACATGATAATGTAATCAAGTTTATTTTTTTATTATTCACAAAACTTACCTCTATGATGTAAGTAGTATAAAGTAGGCTTACCTGAAAAAAAATTTTATTTTTTAAGTTACATGCATAAGAACTTAATTAAAGCTATATAAAAGTATGCAATTCGAAATGAACAATTTAAATGTATGTAAAGTAGGTACGAAATGACATGGAATTAGTATGATATACTTCTTTGCAACCAACCCGCGGTTAAGTAAGCCCTTTTTTACTAACTTAGGGTAGGCTCTGAGCCCTCAGTGGAGGACGTGTAGTGAGCACATGATCATACTTCTTATAGACAATCAAAACTCACGACAAATTTTACTACTATTATAAATGCGATTTGGATAATGGATGGATGTTTGTTTGAAGGTATCTTCAGTGTCAACGGATCTCGATGACATTTGGCACAGGTATAAAATACTATCTGGAAGCACACGTAGCCTACTTACAATTTTTTTAATTACGCGGACGGATTCGCGGGTGACAGGTTGTAGTAACATAACATTAACGAAACATTGAAAAAAAAAATTTTAGGAATTCTCGTAATTCGTTAGCGTGAAATTCAGTTGACATGTTTTGCGACGGCCGGGGCGTGTGGGGCGTGCGGGCTAAAGTGGTGCTAATAGAGCGTGCAGTTACGGGGACGATGGGGAAAAAATTATCGCACTCTCAGCCTGACGCGCAAGGGATGATCGAACCGTGACAGCAAAAACTATATCCCAGTGAGGAGAATTTGATAATGAAGGGTTCTGTGTTTAATCATAGAAATTTAACTAAAATTCATGTTGATACATTATTCTAGTAAAAATTTAATGCTGAAGTTTATCATAGCAAAGACCTATATGGCTGGTGGTCTGAGAAATAGCAGAAAGTTCAATAATTTTTGACTTATTAATTTGTAATTTAGGCTTAGCAAATTGGAGAAGATTTACAGGGAAAAATACTCCTTCATAGATCGTGTGTTCGTAATGGATTTTGATAGCAGCGAAAGTAACTCTAAAACTCATCTCTATTAATTTCAAGTTTACATCTCCTTTGGCAAAGACACGACACGGACGGCTAAAATTAATGACAGTAACATTAAGGTAAAGTGGCGCCTGCGACCCCGGACCCCAGCTCCGAGACCCGAGCCCAGAGCCCGCAGCCCCAAATTTATATTTTTTATATCTCGCATTGAGTAATGACGTAAGAGTCAAGTTACATAGTTACATATTAATTATTCTAACATCACTTAAGACTGTCTTCTTTTTAGTTTTTGACAGAATCCTAATTAATTACAATATTTAACACTCATATATTGTTTCAGTAAGAGCGTCGGTGGCTCAGGGTTAAGCACTTAACTTGCAATCTGCAGTTCCTAGGTTCGAATCCCGCTCTGTACCAACGTGTTTTATTTCAGAAATTAATATGTAAATTTTGTTACTGCGTATCTCTGAAACGGCTTGACAGATTTCGTTGAAATTTGGCACATGTGTAGAACATAATCTGGAAGAATATATCATATATGCTACCTATTAAGATTTATTTAATTACAAGCGGAGGAAGTCGTGAGCTATCGCTATTAGGTGAATAACACAGAAATGGTGTTAGCTTAATCATTTGAAATCGGTTCACAGAATGCATTATGCTATTGATATTAAAGTGATCCGATAGCCGTTAGACTATATGAATATCAAATGCAAAGCCGACGTGCATAAGTTCTAAGCTAAGCTATGTTCACACTGGCCACTGAAAATTTAGAATCATTCTTAAACAAAACATCGTTACATATCTTGATTCTGTCAAGGTATTTTTAGAAATACACTTATTTCAAATTAGCATCACAGCCATGTAATTAAAAAATAACTTAGATAAGTGGCCCTCATGCCTTCGTCCTATAAGAGGTCATTGAACCTTAGCAATTGTAAACAGCACAGTCCAAGGCCTTGCGAAGGTAAATCCTTATAATATCCATAGCTTTCTATTGTTTCAGCAAATTAATTGTAATTATGGATTACAAGGAAATAAATTATACAATACTTATCATTCGAAAAAAGGAATATTTTAGTTTTAGTTTAAACTTAGGAAAAACTTCAATTAGGCAAGAAAGTACACGAAATAAATAAATAAAGCATTAGTGTTTACTATCGAGATATCGATGGCACCTACGTAGACTATCGTAAGTCACAAATTAGTGGTTTACACCTTCTTTGATGATTGATAATGTACTTATTTCTGTGTTTTAAAGTAACTTTAAAAAGAAGAAAACTATAGATTTTGGTAGTTTATTCGTGTTTCTCTTCATTAGCTCACCGTACGTACCCACTAAGGGGCTCGTCTTCCTTAAGTTAGGGGTGACTAGGCCGTAGTCAACCACGCTAGCCCAGTGCGGGTTGGTTGACTTCACATACATCTTTGAATTTCTTTGCAGATGCAAGTCGGATACATATGTAATTCGAAAATCCAAAAATGACAGTGGTAGAGTCCGATTTAACATTTTCGCACGGATGGGCCGGCTCGCCCACACCAAAACCACGACCACACAGACGACAGGCGTGAAGTGGAAGCTATTTTGCGTTTCGTCTGATGAGTGTGGTGCCGGAAGCCTCATTTTAGTCTTCTTTCCCTTACCAACCTTACCTCACAAGGAAAGGTTTGGAAGGGGAAGTGTACTCGACGGAGGAGATTACGCACAGGAAGAGGAATTATTATCTTTCAGTGCGTCTCCTCCTCCGTCGATTAAAGGTAGGTAACGCATCTGCAATTGCGGATGTCCATGGGCAGCGGTCACTTCGCTATTTAAGTAATTTCAGGTGGCCGCTTGCTCGTTTGCCACCTTGTAATATAAAAAAAACAAAAACACATTTTTATATGGTGAGATTCGCACCCAGGACCTCCAAATTACATAAGTAAAACGGTTAACCCCTGAGCCACAGACGCTCTTAACAATATTATAAAGATTCTTTATAATATTGTTCAATTCTTTATCCATAAATTATTTATAATATTTATAGTTATCAATATTTAAGCTATTGTCTTTAAAATTTCCAACGTTTCAAACATATCATAATTTACACAGGAGCCATTTACTAGTTTTAAAGCGCGTTTAACGTTTTATTTCTAAAGCATATTCATAAAAGAATTGATCGCTTGAATTAAAATTCAGGTCACATCCGATGATGTCACGATTGTAAAAAAACCCACAAATGACACAAAATTGACGCATTATCGTTGACACAACTATAACACTGAAATCAACCGCATCCCCGTAATTCATAACTGGAACGCATTCCAAAGAAATTCATTAGAAGTTAATCATTATTTGAACTTAAAAAATTGCCGTATTGTGAAAAAATATGGAAGTAGTTTCTTTGAAAAGATTCCATGCATTTTTTGGTATTAATGTTAGCACTACTAACCGTAATATTCGGTGATTAATATGTTTATAAGTAGTGCGTTTGTGTGTCTATGTATGTATGGGTACAATGACAACCTTTGAGGTATCATTACATTTCGGGTTTTACAGTTAGTGGTTACAGTTTTTTTTATTAATGATTCATCATCGTCACCAGCTAACTATACGTCCCCACTGAGGGGATCGGAGCTTACCCTTAATTAGGCGTGACTAGGTGTTGGTGAACACACGGGCCCAGTGTAGGTTGACTTCACACAAATCTTTGAATTTCTTTTACGATGTGCAGGTTGCATGATGTATTCAACGTAAGGACGTTGGATAAATGTTTAAAATTCTTAAATCGAAAAACATATTAGTACATAGCGGGATTCAAATCCGGAACCTTCAGATAACAAGTCAAGAGGTTAACCCCTGAAACACCGATACTCTTTATAATTACTAATACCAAAATACCGGTTGTTTGCTGCGGTTTATGTTCTCTATACTTTATGGAAGGCATCATGGCTCACACAAAATTAGGTAAGCTAATAAAATAGATGAAGCTCTCATTGTTTATTGCCGTTGCAAAACAGTTGTGTTTGGATGATGCAGTGATACGAGTGAACTGATTGCATAAGTTCCAAAAGAAAATCATGTTAGTTACACTACTTATAACTCAAGAACAGATGTACCAATTTGGCTGAAATTTGGTGAGATGTAGCTTAGAACCAGGGGACAGACATGGGATGCTTTTTATCCTTTTTTTTAAACTATTTGCTACGGTTTCGTCGTAAATAAATATAATCAAGTCCCTATAAAACTTTGCTATAACAAAAACGCTCCTGACGTGGAGTACCAAAACGAAAATGATAAATAAACGTAATTTTGTCTATGGTTAAGTATGATTTAAAAATTGATAATAATAAATTTTGTCAGAAATTTATAATCAGTAATAATTTACAAGATTTTGCGTATTCCGTGCGGACAAAGCCGCAGGCTGTTAATCCATAATGTATCCGATCCCAGACAAGAAGTTCGCATTCTGCCAAAGAGATGGCATACTGGCCACTGAGACCTTTGCCTTTCGTAATTAAAAACGACTAAACGATGTATGTATGTGAGAATCGTGCGGTAAGTTGAAGTGTATGCACAACAAAATGGAGAATAGACCAGACTTTAACGAAATGAATTCATCGATGGTCGTGATGAATAGTTTTTGTAAATTCGAAAATAGTTTGTAATAAAGTGTTGTAACAACGGAATAAAAAGCATTTTGCTTACCACGTACTGATTTAGATATAAACACAAGCAAAAGCTAGTAAATACTCAACCTTTTAAAATCATGAGAATCAAAATTACGTTTTTATGTTCACGGACGTTTTTGTATGTATTTAGTTAGCGCCATCTATCGGTCTATTAATTGATTAACCACTCGTCGATAATGCTATATAGACCAACAAAGATATCTAACTGGCTTAAATCAAACTAAACCAAGATAGCTCATTAACGCCACCAATTCAATATAAAAAACTCTCTAGTACTGTAGTTGTTATGATTTTTTTTTAATTTATGTCAATTTCTATGTCTAAGTAGGTTTTACATAATTTCAGACAGATCTAACCGCATCAGTAGCGCCTCTCTCATCGGCCTAAATATCATTGTGTGATTGTGTTTTGATAAATAGACAGCTAATTTATTAATTAATAAGACGTGGCAGTTACTGGTAACATTAAATTGTCATTCCTTTACACCAAATCGTTAAATAAGTCTTGCAAATCTACAAGAATTTGCAACATTTGTTCGTGTCAGGTTCCCTATCTAAACGTGCAATCAATTGTAACAAAAATGTCTTATAAATTCACGATCTAAATATTCCGCTTCGAAAATAGGACACGTATGTACTTGGTTACTACGAAATGTCCTTTTAAATAGCCAAGTAAAGTGGACACAGATCGCTCTCGTGATACCAGTCTTGTAAACAATACGGGACATTTCCGAAATCTAAACAACTACTTTTGAAATACCATCTTTAGATTTTGTAGCAAGTACTAGGTATTTCGTTTTTAATCATTACTAGCTTTTGGCCGCAACGTCATCTACGCGGAATAAAAAAAAAACAGAATAATAAACACAGCTTACATCACCGGGGATATTGACCTTCCCAATGGTGAAATTTTCAAATGTTTCCTCGTTATAATATTAGTGTAGAAGCATACTCTAATTTTTACAGACAAGAATTCAAGTTTTTACGTAGATGGAAAGTTAATCTTTTACACAAACAACCCTCTAGTACAGGTATCTCAAACTACATTACCTTCCATACTTTACAACTTTAAGAATGTCATTTTATTTTAAAATGCAGTTAGACTATCCATATTTTATTTTGTCACCCTACATAGGATACATTGCTCGCAACGAGCTGCATGCGCAGTGGTCATGTGTGTCGTGTGTGTACATATGTGTAGCGCCTGTTTGCTTGTGCGTTGTCATTGACATGGATAAGGTTGTCGTACTGCTTCAAGGAGCTGGCGTACAGTAGCTACATACAGTCACCGACAGAAGTTGATCCTAGCAAACCAGGATATGTAGTTATTCCATTTATTTTACTATGATACAAAATATAGTTTGTCTTGAAACATAATAAAATAAAATGAATATAAAATTTAAGTACCTCAAACCGTTTGATAATACAAATATTTTTATACTTATTGGGAACTAGATTTAACAGTTGTAAAGCCCGCTTTAACATTTTAGCACAAATAGGCCGGCTCGCCCACCGCATTACCCCGACCACACAGAAGACAGGCGTCAAGTGTAATGTGTTCCAACCGTTACAAACGCAAAGGATGGGTAGTGAAAGAGTACTTGGCAGGGGGATGGGATTCATAGGTTCTCTATCCTTTTCGCCTCCTCAGTTGATTAAAGGTAGGTAACGCATCTGCAAATGCGGATGTATATGAGCAGCGGTCGTGTCGCTATTTTAGCGAATTCCGGTGACGGCTTGCTCGTTTATTACCTTGTACCGTACCAAAAAGCTTGATAAGCTGACAATTATATTCGTCAAACAATCTTTCCTACTAGTTTAATTAAAAAAAAATCAGAAACATAAAAAAATCTTATCCCGAATATATATAACATTGAAAATAGTAATTATTTTAGTAACAAAAACATGATAATAATTTTATCTTAAAAATATAATCGGATACGGCGACGGATACGATAAGTATTATGGCCGCGACTGTACCCGCAATATCTCTAATCATATAATATAGTTTTATAGACGTTGTTTCCGTTACAAGCTTCTTAGCTATTGCCACAGATCTGAGAATGGACCTTTAGCTCACTTTATAGCTAGCTAGGTAATAAATTATACTTTAATTCACATAAAGAGGTGTTTTGTAAAGTTTTAACGATGGCGGATGCATAGGTACGATATCATACGGAAGTTTTGTATGTAGGGTCTTTAGACGTCAATTCGTTACAATATTCGATGATTTACTTGCTATTTAGCTTTACAGCCTCCGCACACTTGAGACATTTTAGTCGCAGATTAGATTGATCGGATCGCGAGGTAAGTGCAGACAAGGGCACGACCAAATAGTCGGGATGATTCTGGGTATAGTGTACCCATCGTAGAGCACATTTTACTTTTTACTTTTTCTGGGCCGATACCACATCGATGTAACGTGCGCACTCCCAAGCTCAATACCAGCTCTTGCACATTAAGTGTCACTCTAGTCTGCGAGGACTGTTAATGTGAATTTCCAGTACCAAAGTTTTTTACACACTGTTAGTGTACTTGAGGTAGTAGAATGTAACAGGTGCTTAAATTCGTTGAGGGCTACTGGTACAGTTTTGTTTTATCTGTGATTAAGAGTACATAAGCTAGCGTAAAGCTTCCTAGATGAAGCTGATACTATTATTTTCTAGCATATTTTATAAACTATGAGATTATCTTGTTGTGAACTCTACGAAATTATATTTCGGAACAACTGTCCGTTTTTACAGGAATAATAGTTGAACAGTAGTTCACCCTTTTTAGTATTTAACAAAAGGAATTACGATTAAATGGATATGACACTGAGCCTTAGTGTGACTACTGAGTGTAGTGCGCGGTAAGTAGGGCGCAGCGACACAACAAACATCCGATAACGCGCACAAACATCGCACTCTCCGCGCTGCGGAGCCTTAATGTTACCTTACTTATGTAATTAACTTAAGGCTTCTTACAGATACTTGCAGAAAACAAGAAAGAACAACAACCAATGTTTCAAAACATTTTTTGATAACTGAGTTATCACTGTTTGCTTTGAAGAGGCATTTACAGCTTCACCGGGCTTGAGGTGGCCGAGCGCAGATGGCGCTTAGCCTAAACCTCGTTTAAAAGTAAATAAGCTCGATGGCTCCCTTAGGAGCTTCGGCTCGGGCCGTTACTTCGTTGTTATTACCGGATAGGTTAAAATAATGAACTAAGATTTGGTTATTAGCCGCATAGAGAAGAAATACGGAGAATATTGAAGTATGTTCATATAAAAATGCTAGATAAACAGCATTAGAAATTAACTTTTCTATGCAACTTATTTATGAATCTGCTAATTTCTTTTGTTTTAATATTACTTTCACATAAGTAGTTATAATATGAGAGTCTTAGATACATGTGTCTATCATGTGTCTTTGTAGTGTGCAGCAAGCTTTAGTTGCGGTCTAGGCCGGGCGCTGCCCCGCTAACTGGGCCCAAGGCGACGCCGCAACACATACTCCAGCACATCTAACAAGCATTTGCTTTACGCACTATATGATATTCATCTGACAATGCTACTATATTCAGAGCTAAAACATTTTTTATATATTACAAGTTGTCAAACGAGCAAGCGACCACCTGAAATCGTTGAAATAGCAAAGCGACCCCTGCCCTTAGACTTTTGCAATAGCAGATGAGTTGATTGAAG
>JAAOEG020000023.1:10163300-10177218 GCA_011763625.2 Papilio bianor | reverse complement strand
TGACAATGCGGAACCTTTTTTAACACTTATGATATCAACTTTATCAATCCCTTTCGTAGAATATCAGTGGACATTGGCCACATGAGTTACAAAGTGTGATGACATCGTTTGCTTGCTTGCTTTCGCGTAATAACCATGGCCATGTTATTGAAAAAACAAGGAACTTCTTCAACATATCAATGTCGCAGTAATGTTAATGACTCGAATGAAATGAAATGATACTCGAACGAAAAAAATGAAATTATATAATTTCAAATTTTATCTTTTTTAAATCTTATTCTAAAGTACATACAGTAAAGTCAATGAAACACCTTATTTCTCATTTGCTTTGGCTTGTATCTCTAAAGGTTGCGAGCACTTATCCGCTGTAAACCAAGCGTATCAGGAAGTTATATTGGTGAAATTAAGGGAATTTTCTTTTGTTTGTCAACCATTATTCATGGAATTAAAGAAAGAGTAGTTGCACAATGTAATGGTAAAAGGGTGCCTGAGATGAGTCACGGAGGCAAGTAGGAAGAGCCTTGTCGTGTTTGTGTCGCTTTATTCGCAATGCTGTGAGCTCCGAGGGAAGGTGAACAAGTCAGTTTTATCATTTTCTCGATTTATACTTGTCACATAAATTATGATCTGTACTTTTTTATTGCGAGTTATGTCAATGTGTGCGGTTATACCGGTCTTAGGTAAATACGTCGCAGAATATATTTTACTTTTCTTGTACAAGTTTTCTTGTTTCAATTTAGTTATGTATATTTTTATGTTAACAAGCACTATTCCTTGTTTCCTTTTTATTTTCATTGAATTTCATGCAAAATTCTGTACAACAGTGACCTTAACCTAGAAGTACATTCAACAACCTTCCCTTGACGACACCGACAACGTAATTGAACGGAAAGACGTCCCGGTAACATCTAGGTGTTTCATACAAGAATATTGCGTTACTGAATTTACGATTTACTACGAAAGTATAAGGACCAGCACTGCCTTTGTACTATAATTTGTGCTCTATATCCATCGATCGATTTTATTATTTCTTTTCCTATACAAGTTAGCGTACAAGTTAAAATTATTTTAATTGAACCAATTCGGTTTAATTCGTCAATGTCATTACCTTTGTATTGTGGTAATTGTATTACAAGCTTGTCTCGCCTTGAATATAAATTTGTCGGCAGCCGTCATGCATTAAATAATAAAGAAATAAGCCTCCACGACCTTACAGACAGTGTGGAATAACTAACGATGGTAATTTTATTCAACAACTAGCTGTAGCCCGCGACTCCGTCCACGAGTAGTACTATAAGAGATGGCGCTATATGTGAAAAAAGATTTTCCCGCTTTTCTGTTGAATTTTTCCTGAATTTTCTTTGCTATAAACCTCACGGAGCCCGAGACCTTTCCAACGAATGCAAACCCGTGGAAATCGGTTCGTGCGTTCTGGAGATATAGCGTCAGGAAAGAAAACCCGACTTATTTTTATATAGTAGATTACATTACTATAAGGTTTATGGTAGAGATGGCGAAACAATGGCATTTTAAACACATTTTGGGCTTCACTGATCCCAAAATTCGTATATACTATGAATAAAAGTGTGAAGTAGGTATTATGTAAGCAATAAACGCATACTCTGATATGTTCTCAATAATTACAAGTTAAAATAATTTTTATTTACGTGCATGACTTCATTAACATTTCTTTAGATAAATAGCACGTTGCTACATAAAGGTTTGCGACCCAGGTTTTTATGTTATAAGGTGGCAAACTCGCAAGCGGCCACCTGGATTCGCTGAAATAACAAACAAGGCGACCGCTGCGCAGACATCCGCAATTGCAGATGCGTTGCCTATCTAATCGAAAGGGGAAGGAAAGCTCAGAAAAAATATTTTTTCCCCTTTCTATGTGTCTTCTCCATCTCGTATCAACATTCTTTTCTTATAAACAAAGGATGGGTAGGGAAAGAGGATGAAAATTAGGCTTCCGACACGCAAACTCATCGACTTCAACTTAAATCTGTCTTCTGTGTGGTCGTGGTATTACACCGGATGAGCCGACCAATTCTTGCAACTGATGCTGTTGCTGGCGTCAACCACTGTTACCGGTATTTTCAAGCCCTTAAACGTCTTATTATTCTATGCCTTCCAAATGTTTGAATAGGCACTTTTGTAAATGAGAGATGAATATGGAGAAAGCGTTTTCTTTTCTTTTCAGTTTATTTGGTCTCTGACCAAACGTTTAAGTCAGTAAAGAGTAGATACAAATTTAGAAACAATCATAAATTTATTTATACTGCCCTTTTGGTAATCAAAACTTCTTCCAATCAATAAAGTATTTATAATATAGTATATAATACATTTTTCCGATCACTCGTGAGCCTTGTTTTCACACACACAAGTTGTGTCTATGAGTGCGTGAGGCCCTTCGTTAAAAATATTGAATGTTGTCGACGCTGAAGGCCCCGGCTGTCGCGGCGGCACAAACACTGTCATTACTGTGTGTTACGCAGCATGCGTGATGCACGTGCGGGTACAATCTCTACGAAAAGACGAAAAGTCATTGAAATAATCACTAAAATTAAACTAACTAAATCCGCCTTTCAAGCTTAACTTGACAGCTAAGCGTCGTGTCAACGAAATAAAACAGTAGTTGAAAATTAAAATGTAAAGTTGTAGAGACACTGATCATCGTAGAAAGGTACTTTGTGTGCATTACACACAAATAAGACCCGATTTACGTGAAAGTAGTCAAATGGAAAATCGTGACTTTATATTTAATGACAGAAGATCAATTGTCAACCTGGCAGCTTCTGAAGATTACAAAAGGGTTGCGTAAAAATATTCTTGTGAGACGACTAATGTATAAAGATTTTTCTGGAATCAATTTTGACTCTGACTGTACTACTGGGTGGCGGGACCTTGTTGTGATGTCAGTTATCTCATGGCCATTTTCCTTTGCGTGTACGTTACACCGTGCTCATGTGTGCATGCATATTCACGCAGTGTAGGACGTGTTTGTGCGAGCATGTCTACGCGTTGGCGTGCGTGTGTGCGTGTACGTATGCGCGGTTGTGTGCCACGAACAAGGGCCGGCTAGGACGAATCGTGCACGGCACAGATACTTCCTCGTTGATTTAATCCATTTATCAGCCATTAGTTTGTTTCGGCGTACCGGGCCGCTCGCCTTGACGCCTAAACAAGCACCTCAATATATAATTGATTGACGGTGGCAACCCTGAAACACTCTGGTATGCGCCGTGCGGTATGTTGTCGATATTTCCATTATTATTTTCTTATGCCATTAACCGCACGTTACTTATTCATATATTACTTTAAACAGAAAAACCAAAAGCGATGTCAATTTGACTACTTAGGATACAAATGGAGCGAATCGCAAGTGAGGTATAACAATTTAATTTTTTTTATAATAGTAATACCTCGTTTCATTTGATAATTTTTTCTCGAGAAGAGACGACCGGATTATTTAAAAAAACCACAGACATCCCCCAAGGTGAAATAAAGATAAAATCGACAAAATCAGTTTATATTATCTAAGATTATTCAAAGATAAACGAAAATTGTTGATGACCGTCTTAAAATGTCATCACGGTCAGCGTATAATTGTAGCAGGGCGTTATTTGCACGTTGCTAAAGATAAGTTTTGCATGATTTAACATAATGTACGGGCGATTTTCCTCGTGTTGATCGTTTTCCGTCGGCGGTGACTCCGGCGCGGCGTAGCCAGCTCACCCCGAATTGTTAGCCGTCGCAAGGTCGCCTACATTCGAAGTGCGCTTAAAAAAACTCCTCCGCACCGCTTATAAGTTTCATTTTTTATTGTTGTTTTGTCTGCATAGGTCTTTGTTTAGCCTCGTTTAAATCAACGCGTAACTTCTGACTTTATGGATATACAATTTATCGAACGCAGGTACCAACGACGTCACTGGATGAAGTATAAGTATCCAAAGACCTGAGGCTTGTCAGAGACATTTCTTGGTTGACGTAAGGCGTAAGGCATGATAAATATGGAAATAAGGAACCGTATGTACTTACAGCTCTTTAAAAGCCTTCGACTTATCATCCGGCCGGCAGGATCAATTACGTCTCGCAGTTACCTGTAAATTTAATAGGGTACTTTAAAAGATATTCAACAAGTTTTACCTACATGGTAATGGCCATGAAAACACTATTCATTTTTAAGATAGTTTAACGAATATGACTTATACTGTACGCAGAGAGTTCATTTGTAAGGCATTTTTTCTTTTAAATTCAAAATATTACAGCTCCCGATTCGATCTACATTTTCATGTAGCCGCGTCATCAGGCCAATTATCTTCAAGGCTTCTCTTGAAAAGATAGACCCTAACGATATATTTATGGTTTCAATAATCATTTAGGTGTGGAGTACTCAGCGAAGGTATGATGCATTCGGCCTCGCGGGTAAACAGACGCTAGATAGCGCTAGACAAAGACGATGCGAGGTCATGAGCGTAGCCTTGCGCGGGTGCGCGCGCGCTGCTTCCGCCTGCCGACGCCACCCACCGCCGCGCCACCGGCTCGGTCTGCACTCGGCGTCCGCCACTCGACGAGAGCGGACGCCTCGCTTATAATATGAATGTCGCCTTGAAAAAATACTCCACAAGGTTTCAATTAAATAACACGCAATGGTATTGCGTTTTTTTAACGATTAATACGGTTAAATGAAATGTAATTATTAGGGTTATTAAGCGATGCAGTTCTTTGATATATAAAAGATTTTAAGTAACCGATTAATTACATTATATTACTGAGGCACGTAGTATCATACTACGCAATCGCATCGCTACACTTGGATGATTTCACTTTGCATCTCGACAAAGGATGAACGACATGTTTATATTGTACAGTAATTGTGTGCTAAGCGATGCGCGGCCTGTGGCGTTGCCAATAGCAACAGAATACATGTTCAACAAAGTGGTTCTAGAGGTCCCCAGAAAACCAGGCGGTGTATAGCTGGAAATTGTGGGTTCACAATTTGATGACAAAGAGCAGAAGGTCCTCTCAAACACATTTCATTTCGTTTTTTTTTTATTTAAAGCCTACTACGTTATGGGATTAATACACGAAGTAGTGCCCAATTTTGTCGGCGCCTATTTCAGCCCACGACAATAGAAACTGCCAGTCAAATAATAGGTATAGGAAGCAATTCAGCTGAATATTTTTATCTATATTCCGTACCCTATCTGTTATCTATTTGATACTTGTAAAAGAGAGTGATTCCCTTTGTATAAATCAAAAGTTAGAACATATTGTTATAATTGGCTAAGGCAAGGAAAAAATGATATTATTCTTTGCTAGGGAGGATGCTTTAGTTTTGAGGATTACTTTGTTTTCAACTATTTCCGTCAATAGAGATCAATAACATTTTGTATGACGATTGATTTTAATATGGCGTTGCCTAGACAACTGATTATCGACAGTATTACGCAAAGTGAATCTGCGATGCACCGCTTGCCGCGACCTCGTGCCGGCGTCAGGGCCACGCGACTTCCTGCTCTGTGCACTTTTCATACGCGCCCGATAACGCGGTTTTACTCAGATAACTATGTTATTGTTCTATAGGTTAACGAGTGTTTAGTATCACTCGTTTGTGTTTAAATGTGTTTCTGTGTGAATATGAGTGATAGTTTTGCTGTGTTTTCGATTACAATTTGATTTACTTTACTGCTTTTATTATAAAAACCAAATCATAAAGCAATTTTACTTCGCTTCGTAATGATGTACATGTTAAAAGCATCTTGTTATCTGTTTTAGGTCTCGCCAACATTGTTTTTAAGTTTGACCACCATTTATACAGCATAGTTATCGTACTACATGTGCTACCTTGTCTAACGAATTGCTCATCTAACCGTAGTATCTTGTGTCACCTAACTTGGACATCACCAAAAGAGACGCGATACACTTGAACTTACCATGTTTGTACACGACCTACAACTTCCGGATTGTAAGGTTAAATTCGAAGCCGATATGAGTCATATTTCAGAAAACCTGCAAAAACCCAGTAGTTCTATGACGTCATAAAATTGTGGGTAATATTTGACAATTGTCAGCAATACAAGACGAACTTGTAGAGTTAAAAAATAATGAAATGATATTCGACTTTCTATGCCATTTTCAACCGTCTCCGGGTCATCGCCGGTGACTGCTATCGCTATCAGTTATTCTTATTGTCGGTCACTGGACTTATTTTGGCAACTTTTTATTAATTATCTTTCAACACAGTTTTTTTACTTGCTGAACTTATTGTGAATTAGCTTCTATATTAAACTCAGATAACTGCGATTAAATTTTTTCAAGTTGTTACATATTTTGTAATAAAAACCTCACTGGATAATGAGGTCTCCGATATTTATTCGAGAAAATTCTGATTGTAATTAGACAGTTATGTTATGATAAATACAAAAATATTGTAGTCAAAACTGGTTCATACCGGTTTGATAAAAGTAAATAAAACATACTAGGAGTACATACATAACAATACGCTTATCATAACTATAACCGTTTTGTCTAGGAACAACGTTCATATCTAGATAAGGAAGTTACAGAGAGACCTTCAATTTTCTAGTTCCTACTAACGTATTGTCTTTTTAGATTTTTAATCTTTAAACGCATTGTTTTCGTCGGAAAACTCACCGACGAAAACAATGCCTTTACGATTCGTGATAGCCGAAATGTGTTGTATGTTAAAAGTATATTTAAACAAGAACATGCGGAAATAGCCGTCATTTGTATGCAATATGGAATGGATTTTCATTATTTGTAATATAAGCTGGCAAACGAGCAAACGGCCACATTAATTCGCTGAAATAGCAAAGACATCCGTAATTACCGATACGATGCCTTTAATCGATGGAGGAGAAGAAGCACAAAAAGAGATAATTTCCCTTCCTACACGTCTATTCTCTCATCAAATTCACTTTCCCTCCCCACTCTATCCATGTAAGAAAAGAGTGAGAAGAGAAGGAGAACTATAATTATGCCTTCGGCACGCAGACTCTTCAGATGAAACGCGGAATTACTTTAGCTTCACGCCAGTCCGCGTGGTTGGTGATGACTCAGGTGACAAAATCATGTGCAAAAACAAATACGCTTGGACTGATTACTACATTCAAATGCTTTCGATATTCTTAAATATGATCATATACTTTTACATCTTATTGCACTAAGGTTTATGTCATGTAATAATTATGTTAATTAACCTAACATTAACTTCCTTAAATGGGTACTTGATCTAAATGTTAATTTACTCGTTCATCGGTGAATTATTTGAGTAATTAAAATATATACTTATGTAAATCATCGGGTGCTGCCACATAAGGTAAAAGGAACTGTTAAAAAATAATAAATGGGATTTGGTCAATCTGAATGTTCAGATTTATAGCACCTATAAAAATGAGAACTGCTTAGATGTGTCACTTGAAAGTTATACAATCGAAACGAGTTTAAGGAGTTTTGACAATAATAGTCATAGCAACAACAACATTGCTACGACTGTTGCACGAATAGGCCGGCTCGCTCGGTGCATTCCGGAAGCCTAATAAAAGTCCTCTTATAAGACAATTGTGGGAAGGGGAATGTGGCTTTGACGGAATAGGGGACGCGTAGGAATAAGAAATATTCTTTTTTAGTGCGTCCCCTCTTCCGTTGATTAAACGTGGGCAACGCAACTGCTATTGTGGATGTCCATGGGCAGCGGTCACTTCGCTGTTTCAACGATTTCAGGAGGCCGTTTGCTCGTTTGCCATCGTATAATGTAAAATATGTAAATGTACTATGGATGTCAGATAAATTTTAAAAACATATTATATTTAAAAACTGGGGTTTTTGCCAAATTCGTAAATGTTAATCATTCCAAAACTTTCTGACATTCATAAAACTAGATTTAATTGATGTAATATTGCGCAATTGTTTGCCTTCACTTTAAAGTATGACGCTGATCTTTATAGCCTTTTACCACTTCAACATGGAAAATATGATGATGATAGACATTTACTGTCTCTGCCTCATTATAACACATTTTTAACAATGACTAAACGTAAATGATTTTGTACCTTACTAAATGTATGAATCATTTCTGTTCTAATTAAACACCCCATAGCAGCATGTAATGTAAATCCGATAACCCGTGACGTAGTTCTTGGTACTGTTATTGCAAGCTAACTACAATATACCCGTTCTAACAAATTGTAACCGAATATGTTAATAGTTAATAATCTATGACCAAACAGATCGTGATCCAACCGAGGACGTCGAATCCATGGATTATAATTGTTATTGAAATGCACGAAAAATCGATTTTTAAATCGATGTTTGTATACCATCTTATTAATCGTTTCATTTACTAAGTCCTATACAATCATGCTGTCGTGTCTTTGGCGGGTGACTTACGACAGTTTTGTTGGAGAAAATTACGATGCGCTGGCTAACTGCGTTTACTTTCGCCGCAATCATGATCTATACGCAACCCGCAATGATATCGATATTACAATCAACGATTACGTCTAATCGATGATCTCTGCGATTATGATGCTTAGCTATCAAATCTCAGATTATCGCGTATCTGTCTTATGTATATTAATATGTTTGTTTTGTAAAGTCAGTTACAGATTAGCTTATCTATCATTTGTTAATTTATTTTATTTAAAGCTCTGCGTTTAGTGTTCAACTGACTCAGGATCGATGTCAACTGGCTTGATGACGTCACAACTGACACGCCGGAAAAATTGTACAATTTGATGTCGACCTCATAAATATGACATAGGCACCGACATTGACCTTTACCCACAAAGTTAGACCGAGACCTTGCTTCTAGATTTGTTTTCGACGTCCACTTATCACCTTATTTGTTGTTTTTATCAGGCGATAAAGGGCTCGGCCTTGTGGCGTATCGCCCGAAGGTCTGTTCGTTCAATTCCGGTATTATTTTTTCGGCTGTGGTTTCATGCGCCGCTAAGAGTTCCGTCTTCGAAGCCGGTTTCCTTCCTTATTGCTTTAGATGCACTGTGCAGTTGTTTTTTAATCTCGAAGGTCATCGCTTATTGTTCGAGTGCGCCTAACTATTCAATTACACCAATGGACCGTTGTGAGGAAGAACAGTTAAGCTTTAAACGGTTTTTAAAAATCTTAATTGAATATATTTGAAGATTTTCATGTTTATTATCACAGCTGCTTTAGAACATTGAGTTTGCTTATAATATCTGGATGTGGTACGTTTAAAAGCGTTTTACAAAATGTTGTTCGTATCACATAATATCTTTTTGTTGTTACTTCTCTTAATCGCAGTTATATTTAGTTCTCAAAGGAAACATTAACATTATATTGCCCGTGCCTTGTTCGCGTCTCATGAAAAGCAGTATTAAGCTTTATTACACATAATATTGTTGACTCACGGCGATATTCGTAGTATGGACAATGACTGACTGCGTATTTAGTAACCTTTCATTGGAACACAAGGACTAGTTATTATTACTAAGTGTTATTACGACAAGATCTAAGTACTCAATTCTAAGGCGCATAAATAATCTGGGTACCTAAAATTGTGACCAGTAACTAGGGAGACAAAATCAGTGCCCTGGTCTTAAATGTCATTAATACCAAAACTAGTCGGTGCCTACCGAAATATTACATGTGCGTGATATCCGTATTAAAATTAATTTGTAGTAATGTCTCACGAAAGTTTAAACGATTTAGTCATCACTATGGTGGCCAAATAATAAACATCAGATGACGCTATTTTCCCTATCAATGGTACATTGCACCTTTCTACTGTAAAGGTCTGTTTTTACTGATGGTTTTATTCAGTTTGGTATTATATTATGACATAGAAGGCCTTTCGTACACATTTTGTTCTTTCGTCGCAAAAATCGGTTAGTCGCAACCTGTTTGTCAAGATCGCCGTGTAATAAGTCGCTGCGTTTTTTAAAACAGCGGTGCAAATTTAACAATGTTTACATGTAATAGTTATGTCTGTACTGAGCGAATAGACGGCTCGAGTCGTGCCTTGTGTACAAAGTGTCTAAAAGTTGTCAAATATTGATCAATGACATTCTGGTCAAGATGGCGGACCATTGGTCACGTGCGCCAAATTGTTGCTTTTTTCACCGATGGTCGTCGATGGCAAAAAGTACGGAAGTCACGGCCTATGAGTTTTTGGACATTGTAAAGCACTGCATTCAGAACGATTTTAGTTCATTGCCAATTTTATCGTTTGCGTTCCTTGTTTCATAAAAAACTTCTAGCAAAAAGTATAAAATTTTAAAAGTGACATAAAGAACACTCTAGTCGCGTACGTTTTCGTTCATTTGAAGAAAAACGATCATTCAAAAAATAACATGGATAAATAATAAAATACCAATACTTTATAGTGTTTAACTTTCGTATATTAACTCCGGAGTCAGCAACGACTAGTTTCGAGCCCGTCTCCCAGTGAAGAAGAGAAGAGCCTGAAGAAGAGACCCCGATGGGCTCGAAACTAGTCGGTGCCGAGTGAGTTCGTAGTTTTTGTTATGCCAATAATGTATTTTACGTTCCATTTATTGAATATCCTAGTAAGATGAATTGAATATAGTAAAGAAAATTTAAAGTAGAAATTTTATTCAAAAAGAATTATAATAAAAACAAAATAAACACATCACAAAACGGGGTATGTCATAATTTAAACTATTATACAACATTATCGATTTTACTATGCAAAAAATCCGAAGGTCAACATGGACATTAATTAATTCAAAGTCGCAGATAGAATCTATCAAATTTGTCGATCGTGTTGCGGAACATGGCGACAAAAACATTGTCAGTTGACCGTGACCGTGGCGCCGAGAGTGCCGGATCTAGAGCAATGAGCTTGCGCAACCCAGCATAGAGCTGTCGCACCCACACCCACTAAACATTGTCTAACTATCCCCGTAGGTGTATATAACACAATATTTGTAAAGATATAATTTGATCCAACATTCTTCAATTCTACCGCTAATCACTCAAATCCTATATTGTATTATGTACAACTATAAGCCATACAATACATACTTGATGCTATTGCTAATTCTTATTTACATATGTACTCCGAATAATGTATACAAGTTACTAATTGATATATTCAATACTGTCTATTTAAAGTAGACATTTTAGTTTATGGTAATAAACTTAGTCAGTGTCATTTAACGATGTCCTTAACTAATTAGCGAAAAAATATTAAATTAGTTGATAAAGTAAAAATAGATTAAGCAGGTCACATGAATGTTATAGAGCGAACAAAAATTCAGCTGTGGCAACACTAGTCGAAAAATAAATTACGTCTGAGCAAACAATTTGTTTTTGTATCTCACACAAATTAATATGGCAGTATAATAATGCCTAGGATCTTCTTTCAGTTCCTTTCTTTCTACATATTACTGGACACATTTTCTTACAGCGTATATAAATCGTATATTAGATTAGTTTTTGCCTACGACCTTATCCTTGCGGAATTAAAAATAAATCCTAATAATAAATATAGTCTACGTTATCCAATGATATTGTAGTAGTTGTTGAGTTTATTTGATAGATAAAAATCTTTCTTCTTTATGATATTAGTATAGATAACATGACATGAGAAAATAAATGGCTATCTGCGGTATCTGGTTAACAAAGATCAATCTAACGTAACAAGAATCCATGTATTCTTAGCTCATATGAATGTTTCAAATGTCTTCTATCGGCTGTTGAATATTGAAGGCGGCTGCGGCTCGGCGGCTGCAAGCAAATAGCGACCGCGTCATACCTCCACTCCTCCAACTCGTAAGCTTCCGCGTATTCCGTTCACTTTCACTACGGCCGCGCGGGGGACGCCGATGGCCTGCCTTAACTGTCACTACACTAAGTCACTACACTTTAGCTATTCTAAACTCATCACTATCACCAACCAGCAATGCTGAAAGTCCCTTGTGCTGTTGTCTGTTTTTTTTGTATAACCACTTTTGGAAATTATCGTGTTTGGACTTAATCTCGAGAGTTGTAGAGTCGGCATTGGTATGTGGCGATAAGGAAACGGCCTTGAAGGCCGCACGTACGAATAATAAACGCTATTTACTTTCTATAGCGGTCAATGATCACCGTTCTTCGTGTCTGGGATTTCGGTGATACCTTGTATTGTCACCTAACTATTAGTTTATTTTGAGATATAAATAGCTTTTTTGTTTGTCTCTCAAAAAATATTGCGAGGAATTAAAATTAGTCGGAGAGCTTTAATAAAAATGACTTCTACTCCTACAAACAGCGTTTACTTTCGAACAGTGCTCGATTGGCCACAAGAGGGAGAAATGTATAAAATGCTAAAGGTGAACCGCATTTTGAGCCATAACACCGATTGTAAGCGAGAGTTATTCTAAGTGAGGGGAAAGTACCAACATGAATACAAACAAATAAGATAATCATGTTCATATAAATGGAAATTAAAATCAAACTAGTCTTAATTGAAAACTCCAGTCCAGAAAACTTATTAAGTTAACCTCCAGCACTATCCAGTTCTTCTGGTCTTAAGTTTGAATTATAATTACTTGACCTATCATAACTTAAATACTGCTCCTGGCTTAAAAAATAAATACTGAGTTGTAAAAATAAAACTATCAAAATTTTGGCACACAGTCACACGTGTCTCCACAATGGATGTTGCACATCTAACTGTGTGCCTCTTGAGCAGGTTTGAACAAAAATATCTTGGTCTGGTTATAGATGATCGGTTCAGTTTGTCACGGCAATATGACATGTGATAAGCTAAGGGCAATTATAGGCAAATTTTACATAATTAAAGGTAAGATTCTTTACAATGTCCTAGTCACTATGTTTAAGACTTTAGTAGACAGTATAATATCATACGGACTAAGTAGCTACGGACGAACGTATAAAACATATCTAAATAAAATATATAACATACAATATAAAATATTAAAACTAATAACATCTCACAAAGTAAAAGTTAGGTATTCTAAAGATCCTCTAAAATTGATTAAATAATGTAAATAATTGTAATTTCTATATACATCAAAAGGTTGAATGTCATTTATTAGTAGAACAATATTTTCGGACTGAAATTCAAATTCCTATTAATCATAAACTAACAACCAGGAGCATAACAAATAAAAAATTGTCAATTGCCGAACATGTCAATGTTTATGGTAAGCGTAATATCATCAGAATATACTCGTATAATCCCAACACCAATAAATAATTTACGCCCAGATATTAAAAATAACATAAATTATAAAAACTTAAGACATACTTAAAATCATTATATTAATTCCTGAGTATAATAATTATTATAAAATTATTTATTATAATTGAAATATAATATTTTTTTTAAATCCTTTCACACTGAAGAAGCATGGGATTCGAATGACACCTTACGCTTTAGTCAAGCCGTTTAGGCTACAGAAGGGCATAATGAAATAGATTTTACATGCATCGCGAAAGAGCTCGTCTCCTGTTAATCAAGCAATTAGAAGCCAAGTCTCGGCAAATGTGATAAATCACGGAAAGTAATGATATAATCAATAATGATATAATCATTACTTTCGGCGATTTCGTCCGATCCGTAAATAAAGACATCGCAGCTCCGCTCGTGCACTTTCACTCGCTGCTTGCTCTACGTGACCTGAGCACAAACCCACAGTCCCGCACTTAGATTCGCACATTGGGATTTTTTCACTTTCTTCATTTCGACAATTCTTTCTACATTCTAAATAATCTGATCTTTCTTCGTGAATTGCTTCTGTGGTGCTTTTATTATCTTTTAAATGTTCTCAAATATTTATCGATTTCTTATAGTTTAACATTGTTTTTTTCTTTTAGACCGGTTAAATCAATGTCCAGGAATGTCAAATTAAATTCTGCAACAATTTGATCGCAATTTTAAAAG
>JAAOEG020000023.1:10138809-10149529 GCA_011763625.2 Papilio bianor | reverse complement strand
ATATGATTTTTATTTTTACACATATGTTGAAATAAATCTTTGAATTGTTTTGTGTCCCATTTATATAGCCGCGTTGTGGAATGGTCTGTCCTCGGCGGTGTTTCCAAATCGCTACGACTTAGGGTCCTTCAAGAATCGGGTGTATCACCTTCTCAAAGGCCGGCAACACATCTGCACTTCCTCAGGTATTGCGGATGTCCATGTTCGTCGATGATCGCCTCGGTATTCACGCAGTTCGTTTGCCCCCTTCTTTGATAAAAAATATGGAATATAAACATTTATTTTCCAGTTTTTGGATGTATGATTGGATGGGAACCCTTGCAGAGCAGAAAAGTAAAACGTGCTACCTACCCAGTGAGAAAGAGCATAGATTACAGTAAAAGTAAATCCATAATGAACGTCATTCAGATAGGGTGCGGCTGCTAGGTGGCGCTGCAACAGCAGTCCGCTTTCACCCACACTTCCTAGCTGCTGATTGATGCACGACACGATAGACGGACAGTTTGCACTTCCTCTGTTTTATATACATCAAAAACTACATCGTTGAACACGCATAATTATAATATAATAATTATTGTCTTTCAATAAATATCATCACTAGATACCTATGTATTTTGCGGAAAAATAAACCTGGTATTTTACGAGTAAAGTAGAGTGAAAAAACTATTACAATAACTTGACATTAGATAACAGAAATAGACTTTATCTAATTTTAGGACTCGTAGATATCGTTTCCGTAGTGTAGCGGTTATCACGTGTGCTTCACACGCACAAGGTCCCCGGTTCGATCCCGGGCGGAAACATTACTTTTTGATAGATGCATGTATATACAAAAGACACATGAAGCTTTTTAAAAATGTAATTACTTTTGTAGGGAATTTTTAAGCAATAGATAGTCCAAGCAAAAAAAACCTGATGACCTTTAGACTTTACATTTTGTGATAACAAATTGATTATTCTTGAAAACTACAGAAAATACCCTTTCAGGATTTGAACACAAAAGAAAGAAAATCTTTTATTGTATTCTAACAAATATATATTAAATGTGTTATATAATATACTTCTTCTTCGTTTGTGTTAAATGGATCGTTTAGAAAAGCTCTCGCGTTATTGTGTGTTGGACGGCGTGCAGCCTCGCATTCCTCGCTACATAACACTGGTAAACTTCTATTGCGGATTCAACGCAATTACGACGCGCGGCCATTTCACCGCCGCAATGCGTAATCCAACATAACACTAGTAAAACTTAGTATAAAGCGAACGCAAACGCGTTTGTTACAACGAACGAGTGTTAGAGACTTTGCGCCGGCGCAGTGAAAGTACTTTCGCGCGCTCGCCGCCCCGGTCGTCGACCTTCGTGCGCGAGAGCGACGGCGTTCTACATGGAAGCGGGATAGATATTGTTCTGTGAGGAAAGCCGTGAAAAACTCGACAAGCGCAAGGCGCGAAAGTTAGTCCACCAGGAAATTGATCCGATCGTAAAGTTGGGAGCGAGCGATTTTTATGCGTACACCTTTACGACGACCATAAAGGCTTTATTGTTTACAATATATACATGTTGCAGTCCACACTGACGCCGGATTTCCTTAAAGTTTTCCCGAAAAGTTCTGCTTGACCTGATTACTGTTCGTTACTGATATGACTTACTCATAATTTCTTCGGTAAAGGATTTCTCCTTATACATACTTTCGTATTGAAACACTTAAAAGTATTATTTGTTACTAGAAACATTAAAAGTTAGGCTCATATTGTTTAATTTTAGTGATTTTTTTTGCTAACTTAAGCTACAACCTCTTTTATCTTTTATGTCCTACCAAGTTAACTCTGTATCTATGATGCAATTTTCAATCCATACCTAAAACTCTAAACGCATAAAGCTTTTTACATTTAAAGATAAGCTAAGTATATGCATGTTGTCTATGATACTGTCCATCGCCTTGGTCGGCGACGTGGCTCTTGTCTATGGAATTTAAAACGTTTTCCGCGTCGTCCACATTTTAATTGTATAAATAAATTGAGGGCCGTTACGACTAACTTATGTCATTCTCTATTGCTCTATTAATAAAGATTTCATTAACGACCTTTTAAGCTTGCGCGTAGTTGTAGATTTATTACATTGCCTTCTTTGTTATTCTTTGAAACGAACAAATTATACAGCTACATAAATTAAATAAGTTATAGAAGTGCGTCTACGAGTAATATGTGAATAATAACTCACTTATAAAGTAATGGTCGTAGATTTTTATTTCATCCAAGCTTTGAGTTACTTGATTACTTAGTCTAGAATGAATAATACTAAACAACCTATATTAAGTTATACCTATACCTATATAGGATATTAAGTTTATTAAAAAAAATGAAAAGCTCAAACACAATGCAAAGTCGGCCTTAAAATTAATCATCGCCAAACAAAATTGTTAATTTTTCGTTTATTGTCCGGCTGTGAATTCTGACTTCTCATGGGCTCAGATTGTAATCTGTGGTTTGGTGCAAGATGGCGGCGGAGCGCGGGAAAATATCCCTCCAATATTGTTCGGCATGAAGGTTGTAGCATTGGGCACTTTACTTAAAATTCCTTATTCAAAAAAATAATTAAGGACTAATGTGTTTGTTTATTGTTAGTTTTTGGTAGCTTTACTGACTATTGTGTGCTTTGGTTTGGCCAAGTAGTCTTCCGCTATATCATAGTTCGTACAACTCTCCAAACTCCTCACTAAACCTTGTTGAGATGTTCATCCCATTTCCAGTTTTAAGACTAAACATAATTAAAACGCGACGCGACACACCAATCCGACCCCCGATGTGCATCGTAAGCATTATCACCACGCGGTGCCACGATACTTTGGCAATTTCTGAATACTGTTAGATGACAACTGTAGAAGTGTGCGGTCGTGTGCTACGATTTTTTTATCTAGGAGAAGGGGCCAACGAGCACCAGTTAGCCTAACTTTAAGTGATCGGAGAGTTGGACATCATCAACACAAGAACCGCAGTTGCGTTGCTAGCCTTAAATAAAAACGAGTCAGATGATCATTATAAAGAAGACACGATGCAAATTTTCGCCAAATGGCACGTGTTCATTCACAGATCGTGTGAATGATCTCAGAGAACTAATGCGTCGGTTGTTATCAGAAACACATTGCACGCGCAACATCTGGTATCATATTTACCCCTACCATTGACAACACGTTGATGTTGGAATCTGGACCTGGTAGCGTGTGTCAGCATCACTACGGATGTTCATAGTGTGAATCTGGTCGTAGAAAATACCATACGATCCGACTCAACATGCTTCGCATTTCATGGGGCTCGTCGCGTTTCAATAAGGTTTGCCCTTAGTAAATAAATCTGTCCGCTACCGTTTATAACTCGCAGCTTGTCAAATTTCACCGAGTGTTGTATTTAATTGTTCTATAGAGAGTGAAAGTCCGCATTAATCCGACTCTCGTTTCCATGTCGACGCGAACGCCTTCGTTACATCTAATCGTTATTTCTTTGGAAGTTACACGAAGATTTAGCTAATGGAAGCTGTACAGACTTCAGATAGCGCAGGCTCTCGGCCCTGTGATTTACTAAGTAGTGTTCCGTAATTGAAAGGCTTTGCTTGTATCGCTGTTGATGTTATGAAATGATATTGATTGTATATAGGTGATAAAATTTATTTATGATGATTAAATTACGGATGACATAATTATTCTCATTCTGTATTAAGTAGTTAAATCAGTTTTATATTATACGAGTATGTTGAGATATTTATAATACTTTTCTTTTTGTGTTACAAAACCTACGTTTATAAATGCAAAAGTTTATATGAATGTACGGGATATTTGTTTGAAACTATCACCAGAACGGCAGAACGGATCTGGCTGAAATTTAGTACAGATGTAGAACATAGTCTGGAGGAAAATATAGGCTTCTAATTAAGTTGTTTTTTTTTAATTCGAGTCGGGTGTGCTAATCGAAGTATAAAAATCGAAATCGAGTGACAGTAAGACCAAGCAAAACGTAACTTTAAATTCGCCGCCCACATAATCTCATATCTTTATCAACCTGTTTTAATGAAAGGAATAATGCCAGCTTTGACATCTTAGTAAAGCAGCTACGGTGCAATATTAAAAAAACTACTTATATCTTATTAACTTTGTACAAAATTAATCGATTAAAACGTCCTAACCCTAATATAAGCAGAGTAAATAATGAAGGGAAACAGAAACGTAGCGCGGAGTTTCCGAATCATTGAAACTATTACGCAACGAAACACAACGCCCCCCCGCCCTTGTCCCTCTCGCCCCGAGTCGAACACGAGACACAAAATACGCGAGCGTCGTAAACAAACGTGGTAAAGTTGACACTACACCGGGCAAAATTAAACTAAGATAGAAAAATTTAATGGCAAGATTTTGTATCAACATAACACTGTTATACAGTTTGTTAAGTATCATTAAGCTTGTTTTATCTTACATTTATTGTATTACATATTGCAATTACAGCAACTTTTGTCATATTTAAAGAAATAACTAAATGTAAAGTCGTCAAGCTGAAACTTATAATGGTAAAGATACGCAAAAATTTAAAATTAATAGAAAATTATATCCCACTCATGGAAAAAAAAATAAAGTTATCAATGTAACGAACCCAGTATGCCACGAACTTAAATACCGGGCTGCCACGAGGCGGCACGCGAACCCGCGTCCCGCACCCCTGTGCCACCCGCCCTATCGATCCGCTACGTGGGAGGTACCTCTACGTCAATGCGTAGCTACGTAGCAACGTAGCTGCGTAAAGAACAAATATGTTTACGAAGACCCTTGATTTTTAATTTTACAATGTGACGTTATGGTCGGATATTTTGGTATTGGTAAGAAAAATATTTTACACATTTTATGTTTGTTATTAACAACCAGGAAATAGACTTATAATAAACAAATCAACTTATTTATGAATTTAATCGTTGTAATTTAGATTACACGTCCATTATCAAGTCCACGATTTATTTTCTCTATCATTTTAACAATCAAATATTATTAAAAATAAGCACATAATTTATACTCCAGCTACAGCAAGTAAATAAAATAGTAAAGATAACAATATTAAAACTACGCCTCATATAATAGTAGTATAATAGTATTAGAGGTTGATCTTTAGTCAATTTCTTGCATACGTAGAAGGCTGGATCCATTGATATACGCGTACCCCACCCCTTTATCCGCGAAGCGTTCGCGTATCTAACGGCATGAATGGCCTTACTACCGCACAATCATAGCCTAGAAACTCTGCTTCCACGTTTTGTATGTTTTTAATCTATCTTTTGACCGAAGTCGAGAAAATATATAAATTTATAAATTTATTAAAATATATAAAAACTACTGCACCCTGGGATAGTACAGTTTGCAACAGTGAAAGATTTTTTAAAACGGTTAATCGAAAAAAAGCAAATCTCTCCGCTCCATAATACATTATTTTACATATATATATAAATAAAATTATAAGATTCGTGTATTGGGTTAATCACTACTAGCCACCTCTAAGTTAAAGGGGATGTGCGGGTTGACTTCAAACATACCTTTAAAATTACATTTACGTAAACATTGATGAATATTTTTGTTCTATTAACCCGTTGAGTCCCGATTTATTTGAAATATTTTACCACATTGTATGTATTTAATTTTAATGTACTGTTAAATTCCAATGACGTAAATCGATCGATATATTAAATCCAGTTTAATATATAAATAAATATTGAAAACATGGAACAGTAAAATCCAACTTTGTCCAACATAAAGAAATATGTTAACAGTTAGTCCAAATTGTGTCGAAAACGATATGTGGTATTCCTGTTTTTAATCTCTTCCCGTACAAAGAGTAGGTACGATCCTCGTAACGGACATTTTGAACTTAATAAAATTACATAGAAATATAAAAATAACTTATACAATTCTCTTTCCTTTCGGAGCCAAAGGGGTAGGTTGAGGAATTCAGGTGTGGAGAGGGGAGGTAGGGCAGGGTAGGGCAAGTGGCACGTGTATCGGTTGCTAGGCAACCAAGTACTATTGGCGCCCATGCTGAACCAATAAAAAGAACTTCTTTAAAAGTAAATCCGCTTAGAACTTTGTTGCTACTAAGAAATCGTGTTTGATAAATATTAAGGACAAGGAACTTTCAGGAATTTATGAGATCGATTTTGTCTTTTAGAAAAATTTAAAAAGCATAATTAGAATTAAAAAATAAATGTTTATTTATTTATTTGTGAAACACGCATGTAGTATAGAAAGATAAAATTCCTCGCAAGTTTATCTATGTTGGCCAATTAAATTATATTTTCTTATTTCCCTAGTAACTTACAATGACTAAAGGGTCTTAATTAGTTAAGTATTATAATTAGTATTAAATTTAATAATACCATCAGGACGTATTAAAACATAAAATTTCTAATTTGATAACCATTAAAAATGGATTGACAACACCAAATGAAATGAGATAAAATATTTTACATACATACAGTAAACGTATATCTGCTATACTTTGATATATTTGATATACTTTTATAAGTTTACCTAATGTTACTCGTAGCACCTCTACGCCGTAGCAGTTTACATGTTGCAACGAGATTTTAAAAAACATTCTGCTTATCTGCATTTATCTATGAATAAGTTAATTTTATATAATTAAGCATTAAAATTTAACTTTATGCAGAAGAGTTTTCTTAATTTGAGTACTCTTTTAAAAATAGAAATATATTTTTATAGTATAGTATAAGGTAACAAACGAGCAAGCAGACACCTAAATTCGCCAAAATAGAGTAGCGACCGCTGCCCATATATATGTGCATAAATTTCTGATGCATGTTGTAAAATACGTATGTTTTCTTTTTGTTGTGTTTAAATAGACCTGTAATTTAAGAAATGTAACAAAACTATAAAAAAGAATTGAACCTGCGTCGCTATCTACGCCAGTGTACTCTCGAAGCTATTTTAAACACATGTCATCTTATATAAGTTTATGTTATATTACGTTTTACATTATACCGCATTTCCTTGAGCTTACGCCATAATGCGATGCGACGCTTTGGAAAGTTCGTGTCATTAGACGCATGAATATATTTGAATAATCACATACATTATTCCATATTTAACTCGCGAATATTTAAAGAAATTATCGAGTTATATTATTCTACCGTAATTACAGCCCATAACATTTAGGTCACTGATTCCCAAATTGATTCAGTGGGAAATAAAAGAGACCGCACAAAGTTGAAGAACAAATATAGTTTTACAGGATTTGTTGAAAATAGTAAAATAGTCTGTTAAGTGAATTATGTATCCGATCTCTTTGGTAGACAAGAAATTTGAATTCTGCCAAAGAGATGGCATTCTGGCTACTAAGACCTTTACCTTTTTAATTAAGAACAAAGATATAACTGACAAAATCGCGCGGGAAATCGAAGAGTAAACCACGAAATGTAGTCGTGAATAGTTTTTTAAATAGTTCTTGTAGAAATGTGTATAGTTTAACAACAGAATAAAACATTTTGGCTGCCGTGCTGCAGTTATCGATTTATACATAGTCTACGAGAGATATTTTGAGAATTGTATTTAAGTAATTGTGTGGTTTTGGTTATCTACAAAATCAGTTACTCATGTCCTCGACCTCGGGTAAAAAAATAATTACTCATGCTTGCAATGGCATCATAATTAAACAATCATATGTGCGTGAAACGCGCGAAAGGTAACTCCTTTTCGCGCGCAAATGCGCCATCTTGGCCCACGACCAACATTGTGTCAATTTATCTAAACATGGAGTCGATTGGTAATTCATTTCATACAACCTTGAACCTTTTATTGAACGCAAGTGATTATACAGTTAAAATGTAATAAAATAACACCATTAGAATATCTCTATAACCGCAGGCTTCCACTGTCTGAACGCCTAAATAAAACATATTATTTGTACATATAATTTTATTAGTATTAAGTTCATATACATGGGTCTTATATCCATTTCATGTATCCTTATTAAAGACCTTTCCGTGAGCCACCTTGGAGCAGAGCACTGTGCACTGCGCACGCCACTAACAAGATATTTACTACACGTTTTAACATTGACATATCGACATACAACCCTCGCCTCTATCACTCCTTAACCTCAACTAGTTATTTACAACGGTTCATGTTTAAAAAATAATTAAAACAACGAATACGTTCATTATTATAATACATAGTTTTAATATGTTGCATTGAAACATCTGGCCCACTGACCTACTTTCTGAGCAAACGAATTAAATTGATAAACTGTACTAAAAACATTCGGTATTATTGTTAAAGATACGCTTTAAATAAAATAACGAAATGCACAGATTACACAATACAATTTGCCGTATTTATATTTTACCTAAAACTTTCCATGCATCAATTCCAAAATAAAAAAAACGGTACATGCGTCGTTCGCGTGAAAACAGCTACCGTATTTACATAGTATCAGAGTAATGTGTCGTCAGAATAAGACAGATAATGTATGATCAGATTGTTAGACTGAATTCGAATTTGCAAGTGTGACTGCAGAAATAGCGAGGAGCGGTGCGGTGCGGTGGCGCGCTTATTTTTATACCCGAGTGACCTCAGTTCATGAATGTAGTGCCAATGTCACCGTAACTGGGTCTATGTCAGCCGACCGCGCGGCCTCAGCTAGCGCACCGCGCGCCCCACGTCCCACGCCCCACGCGGATCGACATTTTGTGGCCTTATATGGCCGTTTCGGCGAATACAATTTTTTCGGTGGTCAATTACAACACGACCGCATTGACAGATATTTGTTAAATACGTGACAAATGTCATTAATAATGCGCATTTTCAATGTACTTATTCTATTAGTTCGCAAACGTTCGATACTTTTCGTCGCAAGTTACACGTTTTTGGGTCACGGTCGCTGGATAATTGCGAATGAAAAAATAAATGTAATATTGTAATTATTTTATTTAAAAGTACAAACTTTATATTGCGTAATATTTAATTCTAATAAAATGTGTTTACGGGGCCGTGATTAAATGAAGAAAAAAACTCATTGTTTCGTTTAATTAATTCCAAAGTCATCCATCAAGGTTGTAGTGCCGCCGAGTCAAATATTAAAATCGATACAACCAGTACGTCCGATGTGGGAGATCAGTATTTATACAACAGCGATAAAGCACAAGAATTAGAATAGCACAGCTCATTAATGTCCATTAAGTGTTTTATACTGGCGATAGTTTAACAGCATCGTGAAACACACCTATGTTAGTACAGCCGTGAAGAAAATGGATACGAGCAAAAGATTCTTTTAATAATCACAATTTAAAGCACCGTTATTTTTAGAATTCTTTGTTTTAATAAGTGTTGAAATTGGTAGAGTTCTTTAATAAAAAATGACGTTTAAATAATTAAATAGAAGTCGGTGTGGCGGGTGGAGGCGGCGCGCACTGGTCGTATGACGGCGGCCATGAGCGTAACCTTGTTAGCGCCGTCCCGCTCGCACTCGAGCGCCCACCCATCTCCGTCCTGCTCCAATTGAATGCTGCCGGTGCTACTACCGGATTCCAAACGATTTGAACAACAGACGACTAAGAAATTAAACTACAATTCTTATGTCAGCTTGTGATTCCATACACATTAACAATGTTGATGCAGGAATCTTAAACATTTTTGTTTCCATCGGGTTATGTGAAAATTTTGTCAAAAACAACACTATTATTTTCGACAAATAACTACTGTAGACCTGGTGATTAATGTTTATATTATAACTATTAGACCGGTCAAGGTAAGGAAAATTAAGGGGTGAAACTACGAAAATACGCAGAAGTACGAGAGCTGAATATTGGTAGGAATGTTTGGAACACCATTTTATGTGAACCCTGAAAACTCATCATGTTCTGCAAGTCGCGTTTGCTGGCTATTGAAATGTACGGCTTTTGCATCTGTTTGAACCGTAATATCTCAGCAACAGTGGCTCTTAGAAAAGTAGAAGATTTTTACAAGTAATATTATGACCTATATGTCTTTATGACTTTATGACTATTGCCACTGAATTTTATATTTCCAAATGCGGGATCTATGAGGATTTTGCAAGGTTCACAATAACGGTATTCCGAATATTCCTAGCTACAGCTTTTGAACACTATGCGAATAATTGCATCATAAATGTTTGATTTGGCTGGATTATTATAAAGTTTGGTTGATATTTATGTCTAAAAATGACTAAAGATGCTAAGGAATAATATGGACCATTCTTTACTGTTAAAACTATTATAGTACATATGTACTTTATATAATATTATCTAGTACATATGTTATAGTACAGTATTAGCATTTCAAACTGAACTACAATAAATAAATAAATGACAATGAATACGTTACATAATATTGATGAATAATGAAATTGTCACCGTATGTGGGACACGTGTTGTGAAATGTTGCGCATCAAACCTACCTATTGTTCCAAATGAACTGTTTAAATGCACAATTGCATCGAAAGCGCGACATTTCACAATCGACCGCCCTAAATTATATCCACACTGTGTACTTTGTTCACTTTGTGCTAATACTGCACTGCTTATTGCATCTAGCTCGCTTTCATTTTATTATCTGTGAACAGTAAGTTATTTCATTTTATTTTATTTTATTATATTATTTAGAAAAATAAACTAAATATGTCTTTAAAAACTTAATTTGTTAAGAATTATACAAATCGT
>JAAOEG020000023.1:10022130-10036955 GCA_011763625.2 Papilio bianor | reverse complement strand
AAACATTTAAATCAGTTTTAAGGTATGAACCATAATGGTCAACATTAGGAGCAACAAAAAAGTATGAAAAGCTATATTTTTCTAAGTATTAGTAATTATTGATATCTACGAAATAGCTACTATTCACTGCCTACCAATAGTTATAATTGATAATAAGTTTTGAACAGCGGTAGACGCCAGCAACAACATCAGTTGCACGAATTGGTTCGCCCGGTGTAATACCATGACCACACAGAAGACAGGCATCAAGTGGAAGTAATTCCGCGTTTCGTCTGATGAATGTGGTGCCGGATGCCTGATTGAAGTCCTCTTTCTCTTCCCACACTTTTCTTATAAAGGATGGGAAGGGAAAGTGGATTTGACAGTGGAGGAGACCCATAGGAAAGGGGTTTTTGTGTGTATCCTTCTCTGTCAATTAAAGGTAGGCAACGCATCTGCAATAGCGGATGTCTATGGGTAGTGGTCGCTCCGCTTTTTTAGCAAATTCAGGTGGCCGCTTGCTCGTTTGCCACTTTTTAATATATATATAAAAAAAGTAGCGTATATCGTATTTTCAATAACAGCACTGCAACGACGTGGCTTCAATTCAATCAATTTCATACATTTTTCTGTTTGTAATTAAAAGAAAGACATGTTTTATATTTTATGCATTTAATGAGTTTTTTTTATTTCTGTGGCTATATTATTGCATGATTATTAATTACTGAATATGTATATTTCTATTAACATTTGTTGTGTTGAAGATATACTTTCTTTATTTACAAAAAGTGTTAATAATTATATGACCACTACTGTATGTGCCAAATTTCGTCGAGATCTGTTCAGCCGTTCTGGAGATACCTTCATAGATACATCCATCCATGTAAACTTTGTATGAAGTTTGCTTTACACACTTATTTATTAAATCCAGAGCAAAGTTATGTATGACAGATAATTCAGTAATGTTAAAGTTTTCAAACCTGATTGTTTTTCCGCTGATGTTCAGCAAGGGTGATGGGACGCTGCACCATGTTGATGCACACATTGGGGGCTGAGTTGGAACGATCCTGTTGGTTCAGTGACCGAGGGTGTTGTGACCTGCATATTAAAAAACGGAAAACCATATTTATTGGTAGTAAAAAAAAAACAATGTAAGTTTCAAAGCTTGCAGTTTATATATTAAGACAATTAAAGCATTTTTTTTTATTTAATCAACACTATGCTATAACGTCATAAATCTACAGTGAGAATATTCACCAGTGAGTGTCAAACTCCTTCAGCTTCTTTGTGACAGACCTGCACATAGCAACCGTTACATGACTATTTAACTGTCAATCATTCTGCTTATTTATATACAGCTTTTGCTTGTGACTCTGTTCGCAAAGAATTAAAAAAAACTTAGTAAGTAGACTATGTGTTCGTCCAGACTATGTCCTATATCTGTGCCAAAATTCAACTACATCCATTAAGCCATTTTGGAGATACCTTCAAACATAAATGCATCCTAAACATTTACATTTAGTAAGATTTACGTACGTCTTTTAGTTTTATTAAACATTGTTTATTTTAATATTTCATAGCTTTAAAAATACAAATAATTTTAGTATAATAAAAAAGTCGAATTTATTATAACTGTTCCTGTAGTCCTCAATATTATTAATATAATAATTTGATAACCAAATGTGTTGACTGACTTGCTCTGGTCGGGCCTGTTCATCATGTGATGGTAGCCAAAGTGAGAAGGGTAGTGCAGAATGCCAGCTTGCGTCTCCGGGTTCTGTGCCAGCAAAGCCGCGTAGTACGTGTCCGTAACACGCATCTGCAACACAACACAAATATTGTAACCGGAGCTTAAGTTGGCACATTAGTTTGACAATAAAGTCCGAATGAAACCGTCACTCTTGTTAAATCAATAACCATACACCTAAATGTGGATTTAGTAGAGGGAATCTTACACTAAGGCAGAAGAAGAGGTAACAGCATTGCAAAGTATGTACTAGGCAAGGGATTGCTGAAACCGTGGCCCTAGTACTAACTAAAGCACTTGTTAGTAACTATTAAGTCTGAGTATGTCAGTTACATTACAATTTGTTTGGATATAGGTAACTATAGATTTTCACTTATAGCAGTCTTACAGAATAGATGAGCAACCAATCCAGTACTATTAAAATAAAGTATTACTTAACAAGTCTAAGTCAAGTTAGTATCATTCTTTTCAATTATCTCGGGAGGCCCAGATGCATAGCATGCTGGGCATTACCCTCATTCCGCTACACTTAAAATTATGTTCTTCAAAGCAACACGCGGGATGTCGCCAAATTATTATATCTCAAAACTACTATAGAATAGCAATATTGATCTTTATACCTGGTGACATATGCTGGGCACTTTGTCAGCACAGCGCTGATGGAACTTGAAATTGCACTGTGAGCAGTAGAAGCCGTTAAACAGCAGCCGCCTGCAGCACTCACAGAATGCCAGCGTGAAGAATGTCTTCCGTGTAAACTGGTGTGACATGTGGGACATTATCGGCAGCTTGTCCAATGTACGGACTGTTACCTACACAAATTATCTTCATTAATGTACATTTCAAATGAGGAGACACTTGTATACCAATACTTTTGCTATCTACTTTTACTTCAGAGTCTGAAAGACATGTTTTTATATAAGAAAATGGGCAAAGGAGGCATAGGAACAATGAGTTAGTGTCAATGGCTTAGGAGTTAAGCACTTGACTCGTAATCTGCAGGTCCTGGGTTAGAATCACGCAACATCCCAATGTTTCCAATTTTCGAATTTCATTTGCACATTTATCTAACATCTGCTGCAAAGAAATTCAAAGATATGCGAGAAAATAATAAAGCCACACTGGGCCACCATTGTTGAATAAGACTAATCTACCCCTAACTTAGCTTAGGCTCTGAGTGCCCCATTGAAGATATGTAGTGAGCTGATGATGATGAGGATGGCAATTTTCTTGTAAAATAAGTGTTAGAACTGTAGAGATTGTCTATAAGAATTGATTATTAAATTTAAAATTGAAGTCACAAAAAATGCAGTTCTTCCACTGAAACCGCAAGTACTCAATGTGTTCAACTCAAAATTTGAATATTGAATATTGTAAGTCAATGTTATATATTAGGATATCTTACTTAAACCTCCCTGTTAAATGCTTCTACATCACTTAAACTTCTCAATAAGTCAGAAAATATCAGATAGTGATATGGGATATCAAAACTGTAGTCGTGTTTTTTATGGAAAGGAAAGCTGAATAATGGTCCCATTTAGATTAAAAGTTTCTACCATTTGTTTGTTGTCATCAATGTAACATTCATGTATTTATGTTTAATTACAATAATAATAAACAATAAAAAATGTACAATCATTACACCCACTATGTTGTGAAAAGATAAAAGAAAAATAAGTTTCATAAATATCTAATATACAAAAATGTTCAACATCATCATCAAGTACCTTCTCTTTTACCACTTTTATAGTTACATATTATTCTATTCTATAATTAAAAGCTTTATAAACATACCAACTTCCAAATCAAGTGATTATTTTCAGTAAACAGTGATTTGATTTCTAAAAGCTCAGGAATATCAAGACAATATTTTAAATATAATGATTGCAAAAATTTGAAATAAACTAAAATTCGAATATTTTTACATAATAAAATATTTATATTGAATCAATATACAAATATATAATCAAAAATAAATACTGTCTAACATGTCTATTTATATATTTAGAATACTATAAATTTGAATAGGAAACATAAACTAGGTAAAATTTAATCAGCTCATATTGTTATGGAGTATAGTCATTTGTTTACTATGTCTGTTCACTGTGTGAGATTAAAACATTAAAAAAAACTTTAAGACATACCTCCTCAGCATCAATCATGGTGATGTCAACATCCCAGGGAATCACTTGGCTATTGCCTGTCCTTACCACTTCACACATTTCACAAGTTAAATTCCGTAGCTTGAGCGCCTTGGAGAGCGCCTCTCGAAGCGTCACACCTTCCTTCACCTGCACACTCGTACGCTGCTGGTTGGGCAGGTGCGCTCGAAGGAAAACCTTCGGCTGCCTCGTAAGCGTGTCGTACTTTTTCGAGTCATCCTGTAAAGAACACTCTTCACTCCTATCCGGCGACTCAGACAACAATTCCCGTAAAGTCCCTTCTAAGTTATGCAATTTCAACGTCAACTCCTGATATTCGGATAAATACAACGGCGGCGGATGCTGAAAACCAGCAAATTTCGCGTTCAATGCATCAATGTTTTCACGGGTCACGTTTATAATACTACGAATGTTCCTAATTTCATATGTCGGGTCCGCTACGTCGTCACTGTCCGTCGATGTCGACATATTATCACTATTGAGCGATAATGCAGGTATATTTCCATTAATTTTTCTTGAACAATTTTCTTTCTCTCTAGTAACTGCCATTTCTTTTCTTTTTTATTTTTTCTTAAATTTTCTCCGCGCCGCGCACACTCGCGCAGGATAGACAGGTGTTGTTTGTTGCCATTGTGTTTTAATTATTTTTAACATAACAAAATAAGGAATAGGTTCCGAAACGCTGCGCTAAGATTTGTTCCGATAATCAAACATAATTGGTATATTTGAGGCAAATACAGTTATATTAATTAACAAGTATACAAAATTGTATTCAAGAGAGATTACTATATTGATACAATTTATTGGAAAATGAAACGTCAATCTAAAAATGAAACGTCGGTGTATTATTGCCATATTAAATATATTCAACATGGAGAAGTTCTTCTTGGTCTATGGTTACACACGAAAAAATTGACGTTAATATAAGATGATTTTCGAAACGTCAATTTATTGACATAAACTTATACCAGCAAAATGAACACTTTCCTAAATTTGGGAGAATGTAAAAATTAAAATAACATGAATCAAAATTTTTTGTAAAATGTTAATTAACGATATTGTTTTGACAGTGATTTATAACAAATTAAAAATAAACAAATATAACAAACAAAATTTTGTGTTTCATTACTTGGGATGTTAAAAATGCCACGACTTTAATTTTATTGCTATCTCTACTAAAATTAAGAAGTGAAATATTAACACAAAAACAAAGGATGTTTATATGTAATTTTTATAAGATAAATGACAACACTGGGCAAATTTACCACACAAATTTATCACTGTGCTTCTTTACCAAAATAAAGCCTGCAGCACCGGAGTTCGGAGGCCTTTTAACTTGCCTACTTTTGAGCTCGAGATTAGGTTTTAATAACTAAACGAAGATATCTATATAACTTTGACTTAAAGTTTAATTTCTGTGTTTGTTCCTTTCTGTAATTCTGTTAGTAAATAACAATGTCCGAACATACAAGCCGGTCAAGAAACGTCTCATTGGACCAGTTAAAATCTCTAATAGACTTCATGGGACTGCATATTGAGTTTGCCACTGGTAATTGCCGTTCTTTAGAAGCTCGACATGCGTCAAAATGTTTGTGGGATGAGTTAACAAAAATCCTGAACAATTGCAGGACAGGCACTAAAAAGACTTCAGATGGATGGAGTAAGGTTTGTTTATAAATTGTTAAATGGGTTATAAAGGGGATTATACTTCCTTAATAACACTGGAGGCCAGATGATCTATAGTGAAATCTTTAAAGCCTTTATTAAAATTAAAATATTTGGCTTCATGTAAATCCAATTTGTTGTTAGGATTGAACCAAACATTACATGAGATAATTAACTGTTTAATTTTCTTTCTTTCAGTACTGGAGTGATTTTAAAAATAAACTAAAAAACAAAGTTAGCATATTAAACAAGAGACAGAGATCAACATCATTATCAAAGAAAGGTATAAGACCATTAAGTAAATTGGAAAAAAGAGCTCTTGTGATACTGGGAGCTCATTTTGAGAGAAAAAAGGCCCGGAGAAAGTGTGAATTCTCTAACAATGCAATGTCTGTAAGTTACTGTTGTATGTCAATAGGCACTCAATCGTAAGTTTTCTCTAAAGTTAGGTCTTAGGTTAAACATTTTCATTAAAAGATCTTAAATGAGGGTTCAGTTGTGGCCAAACTAAGGCTTATCTTATAATTTATCTGGTCTATCAAGGCATTTTCACATTAGTAACCTGCAAAGCTTACTGGCTTTTACTGGACCTGTGTAAAACATATTACCAATGGTAGATTGCTCAAGAACATCTGTTGCATGTATGGGATATATTGTATAGTGCATACTACAATGATACAGAAGATGGGCATGAAGTGGAAGTTATCCTCCTTTTTTCTTGATGAGTGTGTGTGCCAGAGACCAAGACTTAATAGTCCTCTTTCCCTTCCTATTATTTTGTTATTAGAAGTAGATTTGGTGGAGGAGGAGAATATTCCTCTTTCTGTGAATCTATAGCTGAAGAATGGCTGAAGGGTTAATTAATGGATTAGAAGGTATGCAAGGCATCTGTAATTGTGGATGTCTGTAGGCAACGGTTGTTTCGCTATTTCGGCGAAAACAGGTGGCCGCAGCCTGCTTATAACAATCTAAAATATATTGTTATCAGTGTTTATTCTAACAAACAGAGAGGTGCCAATATCTGATATTTTTGAATAGGTTAGAAGTATTGTTTGTCAAGAACTAACATTTATTTGTTTGTTTCAGAGTCAAATGGCACCAGAAATAAAGTTAGAAGCTTATCAAGATGATGTTTTTAGTGAGTTCAGTAAAGCCCATAGTGACACTAGCGATAGGCTATCAGGTAAACTGAACCATTTATTTATTTCACAATAGACTTTCTCTGAACAATAAATATGTCTAAAGAATATGTTGCATTGTTTTTAAGGCGATAACACCAATGGATGAACCTAAAATTTTAAACAAATAAATGATTATGAATCATACCGATTATGGTTGAATTTTGACCAATAGGCCAATACTAGTAAACATATATGGACGTAATACAAACTTTTTTGGTACCCCTATTTTCTGGACACATCATTAAAATTTTATAGGACTTATGAAAGTCGATATACTGTTTTGAAACTATTCCGACTCCCTAATTCGTTTTTTTATTGCTTCAGATGGTGATAAAGTTGAATGTATGGATTCAAATAATGAATTTGACGAAGACTCTGATCAAAATTCAAATGAACCTCTCATACAAAGTATGTTGAATTATTTTATTTTTCTCTTTTTTAATATGATTTCGTAATTTTACTATTTCTTTTACCAAGCTGGAACAGGACTCCAGCAAAGTTGTGTAAGGTCTAGTTAGGGCCCCTGCATCCTGCTACACCTAAAATTGTATTTTTACCAGCGGTTAGCGCGAAGCTTAATATCGTTAAGATATATGGCAGGAAATCAAATAGTTAAACTGATTTTCATCTTATAGGTCTGTATCCAAAATGGTTAATTGAAGTGGAGAAAAAACGCGCAGAGGCTGAATTGATCCGAGCGAAAGCTGAAGAGCATAGAGCGAGTGTGGCGGCCAAGAGTGCCGAGGCAATGTTACTACAGGCTGAGGCTCTGAGGCACTTGGCTGAAGCTGCCACAACACAGGCGGAAGCCATCACCCGGATAGCCACAGCATTGGAGAATAGACATAGGGACAATATGTCAATATGATACTTGCCCATGTTACATATGGTAAATGGCAATTAGTATACTACGTCGTTTTCTCAAATTAAAGTGAACTTGCAAGTTCAATTGGTGTAAATGAATGTGATAAATATCGAAGGATATTCTGAGGGTTTCTGCAGTGGTAAGGTGGGATGGAAATAATTCTGCATATAGGCAGTATACACAAGTCGAGAAGTGAATATGTCTGCCACATTAAAGGTCGACCCCGTCTAGTCAACTCCTTGCCGACCCGGTACCGCCCAGCGTCGTGATCGGCGTGGTATTCCCTCGCTGCCACTTCGACTTCGTAAAATGAGCGAAATGTATATGTTACACAAGAGTTAAGTCATTTTCACCTATACGGGTAGGCAATTCGCAACTGAACTCGTGCCATCCCTCCATGCAAGTGAGAAAGACTTAACGTTGAGACTCTTCGTACACAAGTCTAGGTAAATCTTCGAAACTATACTTGCCTGGCAAGTAGCTGGCGCTGCGTGAACACAACGTTGAATCATTGATGCGAACCGTCCATTCGGTTAGTACAGGCTGAGAGTCAACATATCCACTGAGATAAATATGAAACATATTTAATATAATTAAATAAGGTTTTTCTTGTGACTGGATCGTCACTGTTTGCCGTGAAGAGGCATTTACAGCTTCACAGGGCTTGAGGTGGCCGAGCGCAGATGGCGCTTAGCCTAAACCTCGTTTAAGAGCAACTAAGCTCGAGGACTCCCTCAGGTACCTAGGCTCGGGCCGTTGCGGGGTCACGGTAGCAAGCTCACGCGTTCCCGTGGCCCCGCCGTAATGCGTCAGAGAGCAGTCAGGTTTTAGTGGGTATTCCGGTCACCTTCTTTGGCCGGCGAGTCCCACACTCCCTACGCCATTGCACAGCCCGGCGTAGGGGTGCGTAAATGCATTTCCTGACTACAAAAAAAAAAAAAAAGGCTCGGGCCGTTACTTGGTTATTATTACCGCATTGGTTCGGCCGCCGAGCTCTTAGGTCGCATCGGTGGACACTCCGTGGAGTGACTGGTCTCAAGGGCCCCCGAGAGGGGACCTCGGCTTGGGCTGTCACTCAATACGCGTTTAGCATACCGATTCAAGGGTGCCCGAGGGCCGAACCACGGCTTGATCGGTTGCTTTTATCTGATTATTATTATTAATATTTCTAACGTTACTACCACTTCGGACAGCGTTTGCGCTGGGAGAAGAAGTGGCTGAAGAAACTCCAGCATAGAAATAACGACGCGACGCCAACTTCAGATGTTAGGGTATGGTGGGCAAGTCCAGATCTATGTTAAGATCATTGTTACGCATGTACCATGGGGCTTCGCATGAATCTATTCTGAATCACCTGAATTCGGTGCGCAAAAACCGGACTATCTTAAATAAGGTAGTGATATTTAAAAATGTATGGTGAAGTTGTTGAGAGACTAAAATCGCCGGGTTTCGAAGGTGTACATTGACTCGTGTACGAAGGACTTAAAGAAAAAATACACCAGTAAGGCCCTTATTGTCACTTTTACTTGGTTGGAAGAAAAGGAAAAGCGATTTAAATAACAGAAAAAGTAATTCACTAATATGTATTTTCTTTTTTATCAAACCTTTGCCACGTTTTTTTGAATATGATAAGGTGGCAAACGAGCAGGCGGCCACCTGAATACGCATAAATAGCGAAGCTACCGCTGCCCATAGACATCCTAGCGGATGTTACAGACGTGTTGCCTATCTTTAATTAACGGAGAAGGTGACACACGAAAATTGAATATACCCATTTCCAATGCGTCCCTCTCCTCTGTAAAATCCACTTTTCCTTCACATCCTTTCCTTATAAGAAAAGTGTGGGAAGGGTAAGAGGATTGCAATTAGGCCTCCACACTCATTAGACGAAACGCGGAATTCTACTTTTCTCCTGTCCTCTGGTAAGGTCGTGGTATTACACTGGCGAGCCGGCTAATTCGTACAACAGATGTTGCTGGCGTCTACCACTGTTAAGTGGTAAAAGTAAAACGTAGTGATTACTTTTTTTTTCTTTCTTTTGGTTGTTTGCTCGCGCGGCTTGCGCATTTGCTACAGAGAAAATTAAAAGTGATTACTTGCTCATTGGGTACAAGTTTCAAACGATTGCTGTCTTGTGTAATCTGTGAAACGTAGAAGTGTTTGTTTTTAAAATCATCGATTTCGTGAGATATCTATCTCACGAAATCACTCTATCTATCTATAGTTTAACCAGCTGTCCCGGCAAACGTTGTTTTGCTATGTATATTATTATCGTAGAGGGTTGAAAATTGAGGATTGTATGTATTTTTGTATATCATAAAAAAATAGAAATTAAAAATTTTGTCTAAAAAATAAAAAATAAATTTAGGGGTATGAAAATAGATAGACGTTGGCCGATTCTCATAGATACCGGGTAAGCACAAAAAATTTCATCAAAATCGGTCAAGCCGTTTCGGAGTATGGCAACGAAAACTATTGTTGACACTATTGATGATGATGATGAGTGAAAACTATTGGTGACACGAGAATTTGATATATTAGATTAATTTAAAGCCTTAGTTTAAAGCATAGGCTTTAAAATAATTAAACTTCAAACTAATTTGTCTTTGATATGTTGGTGTGATGTTTATGGTTTTGTCCCTCTTTCACGATTTCTTAATCTTTCCATCACAGTGCAATATATTTAAAGAAAATTGTGAAAACGATTTGTAGAATTGAATTTAAATTTGTTATTAAAATTAATCAAATCAGTGTTTTTCTCAACTATTGAAATACTATACTATAATACTAAGATGAAGACGTAAAAGAAAAAAGTTCGGTCATTAATAATTGAATTGATTTTTGTACTGAAGTGTTCAAAGATATTTTAAACTTCATCTGTTATAAAAAAAAACAAAATGAGTTACAATAACAAGGAGGATGCCATGGATTTTGCTCAGTATTTGCCAAATAAGGCCAAGTTAGACGAATTACAAAAAATCACCCAACATTTAGACCAAGAACTTGCAGAATCGCAAGAGATTATGAAAGAGATCAGAACTATGTTTGATTCTGCATTTAAATTTAACGTTGCACAAGTGAACAATACCAGACAGAATGTAACACATACGATTACTTCGGAATTTCTTGACGCGAGTGCACCGAATTTGCTCATGTCTGACATGGAACACGTAGGTGAACATCAAAGTTCTAAAGAAGAACTGCAATCTGTGTTAGCGATTATGAACAATTATGCTGAGAGTCTCAGATGCGAAATTGCATGTTTGCCGTCAAAAACCTTTGGCAATGGAAATGACTTCGAAAAGTTAGATCTAAAGGAATATGCGATAAATTTTGACCAACTTGCTAAAAGTTTGGCCAACATCAAACTGAATAAAGATGTTGTTAACAACAGAAACACAGAATTGGAAGCAAAACTGGCACAGTTATGTGAAGATGTTCATTCATTTACTCAGGTAAAGTATCAATGTAAATAAGTCTTTTTATATGAAATGTGAATGTAAAATGTTTAGAAACATCTATTGACATATATGAATTCCTCTTTAATGAAAAGTAGAATGACCATACTAGGAGTATGGTCATTCTACTTTTCATTCTCTTTTTATTCCATTTGTATATGTTTTTAATAAAAAGGTAGGTATCAATGACTATATCCAGTATATATCGGCTCACTTTTGCACACAACTCTGTCCATGCAGAATTAACAGTTAACAGTGCTAGACACACCTTTAACAGCATCTGTTGCACATATTTGCTAGGTTGCCTAGTGCAGTACCACAACCACACACAAACCAGGTGTGAAATGGTTGTTTGTCTGATCAGTGTGTGTGTCAGAGGCCTAATTTTAGTCCTATTTCCTTCCCACTATTTTGTTATATGGAAAGGATGAGAAGGGGAAGTGAATTTGACAGAGGAAGGGGTGTGAAGAAGGGGGAAACATTCTCTTTGTGCATTTATAGCTTTATTGATTAAAGTTATGTAACTCATCTACAATTATGGATGTCTATGGGCAGCAGTTGCTATTATGGTGAACCCTTTTTTTTTAAAAAAAAACTTAGTAAGTAGCCTATTAGCTCTTCAAGATTATGTTCTACATCTGTAGCAAATTTCATCAAGATCTATTGCTCCATTCCAGATACAAACATCCATCCATCCAGCTAAACAGTTGCATTTATAATATTAGTAAGATATGATTTCCTTCAATCTGTATGTGAAAAATTATATTATATTTTTATTCTAGATGGTTGAAACTAAAACAGCTATTAGTGAATGCAATAAAAATTGGACAGACAATCAACATGGAAGTGAACAGAGAAATGCCCTGTATTATGATGAAACCATCAACAAATTACTAAATGGAATAAATGAAGTAACATATCTCCTAAAGAATAAACATTGAATGTTAATGTCTGAAAACTAACAAGTTTGAAAATTAGGTTAAGAGAAGGTACCAGAAAGCACCATATTATTTCTGATGGTGGATCCCATTGATCTGTAAAATTTAATTATATATTACTTAATTTACTTTTTATAGGAGGTACTAAGGTCTATCACATTTATAATTAAATAACCAAAAATATTTGGTAACAATTAGTTTGTATCTGCTGTGAATCTGCAAGTTAGTTTAAGATTTTCTACACTAATATTATAAAGTGGAAAGATTGATTGTTTATTTGCATTTATTAGGCTCAGAAAGTACAGAACTGATAATTGATAAATTCTTTCACTGTTGGGTGTCTACATTTTCCTAGGGTGACCAGCTATATTTTTAAAAGTTCCATGTGGACAAAGTCACACAGAAGCTTTTATTTATATTTCTTTTAAATGGAAAGCCTTCAATTGACTAAATTGGTGTAAATTTTTATAAAATTTCTAAATGTTGAGATATATACGCCTAAATCATTAGAACTACTTACCTATTAACCATTCCTGTAGTCATACAAACATACTTATTAATACTATTATAAAAATGTTAATCGGATTATTGTAAAACTGATAATTGTGTCGAATAATAAAAAATATATCTAAAAATGGTTATTTGTTTTACTTGTTTATTTTTATGGAAAATAAAAATAGAATAAATAAAAAAGCCATTAAATAAATCAAAATAGTAATTTGGTAAAAAAAATAGAAAATCAGAAAAATAATACAACACAAACTAATTTAAATGAGAACTGAAAAAGTCATATAATACAAATTAAAGTGAACAATAAGGTGATATAAAGTAATTAATGGAAGAAAAGAAGAAGCTTTGCCAATGGCCTCATAATGTCATGTATAATTTGACAATACTGAGCAGATGAACAGGGGTCCTAATAGTGAGAGGGAGAGTCATTGGCAAAGCTACACTCGCACCTAATATATTATGCTGTCTGTACTTATAGTCGCGTCATGATTGTCTCTCATTATTCTGAACCGTCAAGTCTTATTCTTTTTCTGTCTATATCATTGTCTCTGTTATCACTTTGTTCGTCATCATTCACTCTATTATCATCGTCACTCTTTGTGGGTTTCTCGTCAGCCTCCATGACTTTTAAACGGATTCCACATACAACAGCTCCATTTAAACATTTTATAGCTTCCTGCGCCGATTTAATGGAGGCATATTTTGCAAAACCAAATATTTTATTGGGGAATGTTGAGACATGTATAAGGTCACCGAATCTACAGAATACATCTCTCAAGACAGAGCTAGGTGGAGGATGTGGCTTACAAACTATGAAACATCTTTGCACCACTCTGCTAGCATTATTGGCCAAAGGCTGGGGTGGAGGGAGGGGGATGCTACAGTAGTTCATATCATGTTCCTGTTCCTCAGATACTTCAGAAGTACAAGTGACAACTTTAATTAAGGTGGATGCTTGTGCTATGGCATCCGCTAGTTGTACTAGATTTGGGGAGCCAGCATCAATAGCATTTTTAAAATTGTTAACTATGCTACTTAACTCAGCTGCAGCTTTATTTAGAGGATTCTTATCAGGCCACACTGTTAATATTTCCCCAGAAGGAAATTCAAAATTGTTAAGCCTCTCCATAGCAAATGCAGCTGCTTTCTCATCTTCATATGTTATGAGGGCCTTGCACACACCATTAAATGTATCCAAGGTATACTGACAATTTTTCATCCCCTGTACAACATTAAATAATTGCTCTATATACCGTTGAGGCACTGGAGGGTAACATTTAACATTTACTCGGTTGAAATCAAAAGGTTTAGATAATGTTGCTCCATTTAAAATATCTCTCCTAGTGTCATCCCTATGGTGGTAACGGTCTATATAGTTGTCCCTACATGGAGAATTACTTGAATGAAAGCTATCCATCTCTAAGCTATTCCTACTTCTCTTTAATTCCTCTTTAGGAGTTGCAAACATAGGCCTGTACTTTCTGTCACATTCTTCGTAAGCTTTTGCAGCATCCAAAAAGGTTCTATATTGTACATATGCAAATCCCTTATTGGCTTCAGTAAATTTATCTCTTTGCAAGTGAACCGACTCTACATATCCAAAATTAAAGAAATGCTGTTTTATTTCACTTTCAGTTGCCTCTCGGTGAACTTTGATAAACAGTCGCGTATACCTATCCTCACTGGAGCTGTTGGCGTCATTTCTATTCACAGCAATCATCACTTTAATAGGTTTTGAGTCACTTTTCAAGGTCTTGAGATGCAGTTCTTGGATGGCTAGAGCTGCTGAAGATGTTTTATTATATTTAATGTAAGCTACGCCTTTGGACTCGCCGGAGGTGCGATCCTTCGGTAAGTATATGTCTTCAATGATACCGAATTGTTCAAAAGATGGCCTTAGGTCTTCTTCCTTGGTTTGTTTGCCACAAACAACGAAAATCCTAGAATGCGGAGGTTTCTCCTCCTTTCGTTCATCATTGCGTGTAATTTGGTTCCAAGTGCTCATTGTAGTCCGTAAGTCTCCAAGTTTGTCGAGTCAACAGTCAAGTCACGTTCACAAAGTACTTTTCTGAGCAATGGTTTATAAGTATTTATTGTAGAACGTCGATGTCAGTATCCTTCCAGTCGGATTACGTCTTTTCAGTTATGTGATTGTAAGATAATTATTTTCAAGTTACTTTCATCCAAGTTTGCAATATTGATAATACAATTTACTTACGTCAAACGTCAAAGTAATCAAAGAGTTTTTTTTTTTTTTTTTTTTTCTTCTTGGCTTTCACACGTAAGTGTATTTAGCCACTGACAACACATAAAAACTCGG
>JAAOEG020000023.1:9353027-9367248 GCA_011763625.2 Papilio bianor | reverse complement strand
CTATTATTTAAGCTACTCATTTCTAATTTTCTCTTCTTTGCCTCTCTTACTCTCCTGCTATAAGATGGAGGAGTCGGGGGTAATTCAGGAGATAGTTTATCTTTTTGATTATTTTCAAAAAATTTCATTTGACCTAATTTCTTGTTTGGAGTAACAGATGTGGGCGTTATGTTGCTTACATCTTTCAAGGCGATATTTTCTATATTCTTAATGAAACCTGGCTTATAATAATTAGGAGTATTGCCTATACAATTTATATTTTCTTTATCTATCCCTTTATTATTTTTTCTACCAGTTGTTCCCACAGATCGCCTTTGGTATCGACTTGGTTTCTTGCTTTTCTTTATCACTTGCGCATCTAACGATCTACGAGCTCTTTCATTGCATCGTTTGTTGGAATTTGGGTCTTCAACTTCTGTTTGCGGAATGGTAGCCGTTTGACCATCCTGATTCTTTTTGTATACTGCCCACTTCAGCATTTTGCACCTGTAAACAAAATATAATATTAAGAATAGAAACTAATTTTAAACATGGTTTTTATACCTGTAAAATATGATTTCATATAATTATATACTTAAGTTATATAAGCTTTGCTATGAAAGGAAAGTTTAAAGTTTAGATTAAGTTATTACTAGAAGTTGTAAAGCGAGATAAGCAACTTTGTGAAGGTTTCCTTGAACTTTAAGTCATGTAATCACAACTTAGTTTCCTATCTACTGTATATACTAAGTCCTAAGGGTATTAAAATATTTTTGTAGCTACGAAAGGAGATAATAATATACAAAATGGGGTTTTAAAGTCATTTATGTCAATTTTTGAAGCACAGATTGATTGATTGTATTGAATAAAGGGTTGGTTAAGAAAGGATGAATATCTCGGAAAATAAAGTCGCTAGCTAACTGAAATAAATTATGCATGATAGACAATTAAATATCCTTAAAATAAAATAAAATACCTATCTTAATTTATTTATATTCCATTAAAAACATAAACTTAAACGAAAAAGTATATCTTACGTAAACTTGGATAATTTTATTGACTTTTTGTCACTTAACTTGGATTATTTTTCATTAATTATTATTTTTATTTAGATTTTAGTACTCAGTGTTGCCACGTAGTAAGTACTAAAATGTTCTGATTATATTCTTTATAATATGGATAATGTAATCCAGGTAAAAAATAGCCAACAATACAAATGGCGCGGGTAATTTTGACAGATAACGTTTGCTTTGGCGCGCTTTTTGCAGCGCCGTGCCTCCAGTCGGTGGCCATTATAATCTGTCATCGTGCGCTGACAGCGCGTCGATTTGTCACGACTCTGTACCATTCCCACAACCGTTAGGTACTGGGAATGTTCGTGATTGAGGTATTTGAACACAGCTGTGTCATTTTGTTTCAGAAAACTAGCAAAATACTGATTATTGAAACAGATAAATTCGCTTACGACTCGAACTTAGGTAGAAAATACCAGATACGGTACCAGGGTAATGGGTTCATTGACCATTTTTTTATTTTAACTAAAGGTAAAAATAAAGTTGTGAATTTAAAGGTTACATGATTATTTTTTATTTATTTTGACCTCTTGGTTAGCTGGTTTCCATTGCATTTATTTATTTTTCACATTAGCGAGCGTCAGTGGCTCAAGGGTTAGAAGTTTGACTTGTAATCTGTAGATCCTGGGTTCGAATCACACCACATACGATTATGTTTTTCGATTCGAAGGAAAACATCGAGATGCAACCTGCACATATCAAAGCAGAATTTCAAAGATCTGTGTGAAATCAATCAACGCACAGGGCCAGCGTTGGTTAACCACAGCCTAGTCGCCCCTTATACAGGGAAGGTTCCGACCCCTCAGTGGGGACGTATGAGCTGATGATTTATATTTAATTAATAACATATCCTTTAAATATAAAAAACATATAACACACAAATGGTACACCAAAGCTTCAGAATACTGTGTCTTAAGGAACCAGTAGTCAAGGCTGCAGTGAAAGGAACCTCCTCACAATAAGACCTATTTCTAAAACAGCTGCCTTTTGTATCGGGCTCTTAAATCCACTGTTTGCAGAGAGCTTAAGATGTTAGTCAAAGCACTTCGCTATTAATCCATTTATCGACTATCAGAATTAATTATTATTCAGTATTGCAGTTAAAAGTATATACATCTTTAAAGTTTAATGGTAGTTATTTATTACATAGTTTGGAGTAGTTATTCCAAAAGAATATACAGTAAAACATATCATAAACACCAATCAAATTCCTAAACCAAATCGGGTAACTTAATTAAAGTAGACTTATAAATCACACGACTCTAGATACGTAAATAATGCATTAATAAATGAGGAAAATGAAAAAGTGAACAAACACTTATGGGTGTTTTGTTAAGGTTCAAAATCGGATGCTATACTGATAGTATAAATTGCACATGTTTTTGGCGATTAGCTAAGGTTCTGCGACGTATACAGCGACTTCGTGCACTTGGTAGTTATAACGGCAGCCGCGTGAGCTTTGGTTTAGACACGCTTTACAATCCGTCCATTTGAAATGTGTGAAATGGATTTGAGATCGATTCGAGATGGTGACACCAAAAAACTTTATATCTTCATATGAATTGTGTAAATAAAAACCATTATCTCTATCTATCCCTATATGATTCCTATCGTCAATTTTAAACCGAAACTAAACATAGTTAGTGTAAGTTGTTAAGTTTAATCGTAGGTTTAAAGCGGTCCAGCATAACTTTACTTACAAGTTAACTTGTGTTCCAGATAACACCGTAAAAGCGGTAAATCTAATAGTTTTAATGTATATCTATTGAGCTTGAAGAATTTAAAAGAACTTTTAACTCAATTTTCACTAGTAATAACACACGTAGTAACGTATAGCTTACAGCTTTAATACTTTTGAGTGCTTACCTTTCGACTATTTCGAAATCTCGGCCTTTCTTTGGTATCAATTTCTAAATGTCCGAAAGATAACCTGCTTTTAGAGAGATAGGGTTATGTCAGATTTCTACACACCAAAGCCACCTCTATGGCCAACCTCAAGTGAGACTGCAAGGGTCCCTGGTTCTCCTATGGATTGCACCGGAACCATCTAGGTCGATCGACCCAGTGGAAAAGAAAATTCGGTAGGACGATCGGTTCAATTATAAACATACATATCTCTGAGTACCTCCATTACGTATAATTTATAAATGGATAAAATGCATTAAACTGTAATTTCTTCCATTATTCTTATATAATAATACTCATAATATTATTTTAATTACGTCAAGGGTAATTTAAATTCAATAAGTTAATTATAAAGCAAGCTAACATACAAATACAATAAATTACATACAACATTATACCAAAAAATTGGCTGCGAATTAATGCTTTGTTAAACCTTACAAAATGGCCGATTTCACTTCGGTTACGCTCAAGCAATAACTCATACTTCCCTCAACTTACCAAATTGAGTGTATAATTTGAATCTCGGCGTGCATTCAATCCAGTCTTACATTGAGAGACACATGCTGTGCTCAGAAACCAGTGTACACACAAAACGACCCCGGAGATTTTGCGAACTAAATACAACACCGCAAAAACAGGGCGTACGACTATTATCCTCGCCCTAGCGTTAACGTCAAATTACTATTGAATTTAAGATTTCTACTGGAGCATTTTTTAATATCGAATTCACGTCTCGACTTGAAACTTGGGGTGGCAGAACAAAAAGTTTCTTATGCGCCACAGATTATTGCGGCTCGGTAATATCAAGTTCCTCAACGCATAAGGTTTAGAATGATATAAAATTCACATTTACACTGGCAACACTCAAGAATAATGTCAACGTATGTACTGAATGGAACACGTTTTAGCTGATTCGATTCATGAATTTAGTTTTGTATTTTAAGATCTGAAAGAAGGTTGAACCTAAGAATAAAATGCCATCAAAACGAGTAGATTTCGATCTAGAGGTGATGTTATTAAGAGTGACATAAATAGCAAATAAAGGAGTTAATATTGTAACGTTTGCCAAGTGCTAGAACCGGCTTGCGCCAAAACGGATACTTTTTCCTTTGTAAGTGTCTTGGATGATTTGACAGTGCATGTTTGTCGTCGGCTTTTGAATTTGTTAACTAAAGTTCCTGTCCCATATAGATTGAATATCAATATCTCTTATAAATGCGAATGTTTAAGTAAAGGAATGGATTGAATGGATCTTAAGTATCTCCAGAACGGCTCCATGGGTCTTGATGATATTTGTCACATACATAGAATATAGTCTGGACGAACACAAAGGCTAAGTTTTATTATTTCCACACGGACGAGGAAGAAGTTAGTCGCAGGAAAAGCTAGTTGAATGCTAAATTAGGTCCTTGTATAATCGCGTTCGGAAGTTTTTATTGTAACGTCATTGAAATGAATTGTTATCAAAAAGTTTTTAAAAAAATCTTTAGGTCTTTCGTTTAATTTTTTCTTCTTTACAGAATTATCTGCACTGTTTTTGTTGTTTAAAACAATTTTACAATTTGTGTTAGAGATTTATTACTGACTAGCTGATGCCCGCGACACCGTCCGCGCGTTATTTTTCGAAGGTAAAAGATTTTTTCTAAAATAAATGTAGCCTAAGTTACTTCTTGCTACATCACCTACCTGCCAAAAAAAGTCCCGTCAAAATCGGTCCAGCCATTTCAGAGATTAGGCGGAACAAACAGACCGACTGACAGACAGACAAAAATTATGAATAATGTTATTTTGATGTATGTACCGTATATATATTCATATACACGTAGTAAAAAACGGTTATATCAATATTACAAACAGACACTCCAATTTTATTACAGGTATATAGATTTTGCCTTTTACCTTTGGTCCTCCTTATATTTTACCAGAGTACATAGTTATATACTTTACTTGTTTATAAACAAGCCCACTACGTATACTTAGGTATATCGTATATTATCACAGGTTTTATCGATTGTCAATGTTTGTCGGTTACGCCAGCAGGTGGCGTGCTTCATGAATAATTCAGTCAAATACACGTTGTTGCGTGCGTTTCCCTCGTGGATAGTTTATTACGACAAAATAAATACATTTATGGTACATTTATTTCGGAAATATTTAATATGCGAACGATACCGGAAAATGTCATGACGGTGACCCGTAAAATTTTATGCGCAATAAATGTGCACGACTGTACTTTAATTTTGAATATATTACTTACGAAACTTATGAGTTTTGCCCGAATACTATTTTACCCTCTACAAAAAATAGGCCTAAAAGATCAACTATCTTTCACAGGTTTATACCAATACTGGCTGACTGACACCGTCCGCGTGGAGTTAAAAAAAACTATGTATGTAAGTAGCCTATGTATTATTCCAGACTTCTACATCTTTGCCTAATTTCATTGGGATCTGTTGAGCCGTTCTGAGGATACATTCAATCAAACATCCAAACATTCTCATTTATAATATAAGTAAGATTAACTTTTGTAAGAAAATAATGCTAAAATATAATGCTAAGGAAATTAAAAATGTTTTGAGATTCTAAAAAATATCATTAATACTACTGTTTTGTTCACGAATTAATATATAATTTAATTCATAAACCGAACGTATTAGATTCGGTATATAATGTGACAATACCGAACCAAGTGAAGTTAAGTACTACAATAAACCACTCAGTATTTGTTATCTAAATCCAAACCAAATATCACTTAAAACAAATTAACACAATTGTATAGCTTATGTTTATTAAAATCAAAAATGAACCTTAACACAATTGATTTACGAACTATAAATGAATGCTGTAAAGAATTATTTAAGAGTAGGGCTGTCACCTTTATGCAATACTAGAAGTCACCCGCGACTCTAGTATTGCATTATTCTAATGACACCACTCCATCTTTATTCAGAACAGCTCAACAGATCTCGCCAAAATTTAACACAGGTATAGCACATAGTCTGAAAGAAAAGAAAGAACACATAGGCTACAGTTTTTTTTTAATTTCGCGCTAACGGAGTCGCGGGCTAAAGCTAGTAATTCTTTAATTTTTAAATGAATAATATAATATTTTCAAAAGTGGCAACCCTGTAAGGTAACCCTTTGGTGCAGTAGTGTACAAGTCAAGAGGCCTGGCGGCGCGGGCGCAGCTGCCGCACGCCCCCACTTCAAATTAGTAGCGACGCCGCTACTGCGATAAATGTTTGCAATTACATGTGTACATTCATTATATTATTTCTTTTGAATGAATAAGAAACTAAGAAAAAAAAACCAAATTAATAACGCAGTAATAAAATAAAAAAGAAACCGATAAAGTGGTATTATTGATTTCTTATGTTGGCAGTACTGGTAAAATTTATTTTGTTGAAACTTTTTTTAGCGTGATATGCAATGTTTGCTACATCTTGTATGAATCATTCGAAGGCGACACAGATCACCCATTGTGTCCGTTAAGGAATCGATTGCAACAGAATAACTGGCGAACCACAAGGCCAATCGGTAATTTTTGACTATAGAGAAACGGACTAGGCAAACACTATTGTACACTTGCACAGTAATCGAAGAGTGAGATAATGATTACAATCGCAGAAGTCATCTATATCATATAATAAGATTGGAGTGTCTGCTTGTAATATTGAAATAACCGTTTTTATTACACGTATATGAATACATATATGGTCCATACACCAAAATGAAATTTTTGTGTGTTCCGGCTAATCTCTGAAATGGCTGGACTGATTTTGACGGGACTTTGATTGGCAGGTAGCTGATGTAATAAGGACTAACTTAGGCGTTTATTGTACAAAAACTCCATTATTTTACCAAAAGATTCCGCGGACGGAGTCGCGGGCGACAGCTAGTACTTGAGTAAAATTGAAACAACTTTATAACCACATTTTTGATTTAAAAAATTACGCACAAAAAAACTTTCACGTACTTATTTGCTTAAGAGCATCGGTGCCGCAGGGGTTAGGAACTAGACTTGTAATGCAGGTCCTGGGTTAGATCCTATAAACCAATATATTTTTCGATTTTCGAATTCCATATCCATCCATGTCTAAGAATGTTGTACGTCCTTACGGTGAAGGAAAACTTTGTGACACAACCTGTACATGTCTATGAAGAAATTTAAAGATAAGTGTGAAGTTAACCAACCATCATTGGGCCTACGTCGTGGACTAAGGTCTATGCACCTCCAATGTTGAGTAGGCTCCGAGCTTCTCAGTGAGGACCTATATTGATGATGACTTATTTTCCTTAGGCGAATGGACATCGACAGGTCCTGTCTCTTAAAAGTCAAAGGTATTGGGCAACAATGCTCTACGCTTACTTCATTATTTATTGTTTTGACTCCTACGCATTGTCTAAGTTTATCAGATCAACATGCAAATTATAACTTCATACGTATATGGTAGTACCATGAGGACACTGTCGTAACACCTTTATAGTAACATAGCATGATATGCTTGACACGTTTGAGCAGTGAAAAGGTTTGCTTATACAGAACTAAAATCCCAATTTAAAAATTCTAATTGGAATCTTATAAGATACTTAATAGAAATTAAAATCCGCTGTTCAGGAACAAATAATGCTTTATAGAATATTTTTCGAGATATCAACAGCTCACTATACGTCCCCACTGAGGGACTTGGGGACCCTAGGGGTGACTAGGCCTTAGTCATCTAGGTACGGTGTAAATTGGTTGACTTCACATATATCTTTAAGTTTCTACGGGTAATAAACAGGTTGCATTACGATGTTTTTCCTTTGCCGTAAGAACGACGGAAAACTTTTGAGATACATGTATAAACAAATTAGCAGTCGGCTGCAAATCATTCCACGTGAAATTAAAAAAAATTATAATAATCAAACACATAGTAGCACATAGGCTTCTTCTAAATTGTTTTACATTTATGACAAATTTCAACGAAAACCCATAAAATATTTCTGGAAATACCTTCTAACAAATTTACATCCATTTAAACTTTCGCGTTTATAATGTAAGAAAGAAATATACATAGGTAAACAATAGGAGAGGCGGGGATGGAAATAGGGTTCATACACTCACAAATAGAAATTTTAATGGTTTATGTCCCTTATGTCATTACTAGAAAGATTAGAAGTATTTTTTATACAAAAAGAGCTTTGAAAAATAACAAAAACATTATGTAATTTAAATTTTTAATTACGGACAATATGGCGGTAAAAACATCTGTACATTTAGCCAACATTGGCTAAAACGTTCCGTTATATCCGGCTAATTCAAGGTTTATGTCCAGATGTCACCTATTCCTCAACGCACCTAGGTCAATAAACTAAAATATGTCTTGTTAACGTCCTGGCAATATGTTCAAAGCCTTATCTATTACGTAAATCTAAACATGACATGTGGTTGATAGCGCCACCTCGCGGTCACTATGATAATATGATAAGGGGAGCGAGTGAAATGTATATTATACTTTATTCTACTAACTTTCATCCGCGACTCTGTCAGCGCAGAATTAAAAAAACAACTTTATTAATAGCTTATGTGTTCTAGCATAGTCTAACATAGTCTATGTTCTATGTCTGTGCCAAATTTCACCGAGATTCGTTGAGCCGTTCTGGAGATACCGTCTAACATCTATCAATCATTATTATTTTTCTACGTGTAGAATTAAAAATTGTAGTATCCATAAAATAGTCCATACATCCATCCATGCGTACATCCAAACTTTCGCATTTATAAGACCAGTAAAATTATTAATCTATTAACTAATTATTATTTTATTATAACCTTTACTGTACTAATTTTTATTCGATAATTATTTGCAGCATTTAAATGTGCTTAGATCTGAACAAAAATATAACAAGCTTATCTGGAGGGCGCCACAATCTTCATTGATATTGGAAAACTTTAATCTAATGTCATTTAAAAATGCAATTAAGTATTTTAAGCTTATCCTACGTTATTTTTTCCGCGGCTATAAATATTTTTCATAATCTTAGCCTTAATCTTAATAATATTATAAATGCGAAAGTTTGGATGGATAGAGGTTTAAGTTTGTAGCCTAAACTGCTGAACGGATCTTGATGAAATTGTGCATAAATGAAAAGGATAGTCGGGAATAAGGTTGATACGTCGTTTTTTGTTGTTTAAGTATTTATTTATTTTATTTACAACATGTCTTACTGAAATTTAACACTGATAGCGAACAAAGCCTGAAGTAACACATAGGATACTAAGTTTTACTTTAATTCCGCGGCCAAAGTCGCGGGCGACAGCTAGCAGCATATAAAATTACTACGAACTAACAAATTACACCGCGTTTACAATAAAATTACAAATAAGTTACAATTACAATTATTTTTTTAATAATATTGCTGTTACAGGAAATTAACTCCGACGGTTTTCCAAAACAAAGCGATTCTATTTTTCTGTTTAGGATACAGTAATTTTAAACTACAACACCAAAACTTTGGCAATGCAAGGAATAAGGAAATGTGAATCCACAGTTCGTAAAAGCCGATGTCAAAGGTAAAGAAACCTTCACGTATACGAAATTGGGTCCATTGTTGTTTACACAAAAGCTTTACAACGATCGGATTTAATAATTTTAATTGTTATGCAATGTAGAGCAACCGATCGTGGCTCATCTCCCAAATGTATTGTTAACCTCGCTTCACGTTTCTTTTGTTATTATTTAAGGAAGTGTGCAAAAATCTTTGAAGATTGCAGATGCGTTCTTAGTTACGTTAAATCAATAGACAATCAACCTTAAATGTTTGTCTGTAAGGTTGAAATTTGTTTACGTGTATATTTTCGATCTAATTTTTTCCTCAAACTTTTTTCTTCGTCCAAACAAAGTTCATGTAAATGTAGTGATTTATTTTCGTCAACAATTGTCTCGGTCTATGGGAAATTTACGACGCAATATCGAGGGGCGGTTATATCGAAGACTACGAATTATTATTGTAACATAAGGAATATGTGGGGCTTTGGTTACCCTTGGATGACTTATTACTAATTTTTTCATAGACCTTATAATGTATTAGTTTGATTTATATTTCTTATTATATAAAACCAGTCCTATAACTTACATAAGTTGATTGAAATTTAATCTTTGTCCACAGAACGACCAGACAAACTAATTTTAAACACCAGTAATAAAAACTAGAATTTTTTAAAAAGGTTTTAATGCGTAATACACAATGTATTAAAAACAAAAAAACATGTTTCTGCCTATATTACACATTTATATAATGCAAGAGAGACTATATCGTGAACTAGCTGTCTTCTCGCAGAATTAAAAAATGAACTTAAATAGTAGACTTTTAGTTCTTCCAGACTGTGTTATACATCTGTGCCAAATTTCAGTCAGATCCGTTTAGCTGTTCTGGAGATACCTTCTAACAAGCATCCATCCATCTATACATATAATAAAATTGGAGTGTCTGTTTGTAACATTGAAATAACCGTTTTTTACTACATGTATATTGATATATATACGGTACATACACCAAAATAGCATTTGCTTACAATTTTTATCTGTCTGTCGGTCTGTCTGTTCCCACTAATCTCCGAAATGGCTGGACCGATTATGACGGGACTTTTATGATCTGATCAAATAAGGAGTAACTTAGGCTACCTTTATTTTAGGAAAGTTCTTTCATTTTAGAAAAGAAACGCGCGGACGAAGTCGCGGGCGACAGCTAGTCTAAAATATAATTTATGTATCCCAAGGGATACAGATACAGATTTAGACTATCGTCTACATCTATGCCAAATTTCATCAAGATCCTTCAACAGTTAAGTCGACAAACTCTAACTAATATCCATCCATCCAAAGTTTTGGCATGTATTATATTAAGATAGTATTACTTATTGTAATAATAATAAGTATGTATTATGAAGGAAATGTTAAATTACATCGTTAAAACACAAAAGATAATGAGTGAAACTTAACAAAGAGGCTATATTTATAAATTAACTCTATGGTCGAGCAACAAGGCAATTATTTTTAATCTGTAATTAGTTTGCGCTATCTGTGAATTATATCATTAAGGTGAAGGAAAGTAACGCAGGAGAATCGACGTGGGAACTATAGAGAAATGGCTACGGAAGTCATAAAGGTTGTGAAGTATTTTTACTTAAAGTAATAGCTTATATGTATCTTAAATTAATATCCTCATATGGATATTGCCAATACTAATGTATAGTTTGACCAGGAATATAAACCAGTAGCCATATTGCGAATATGATACGAATTCATTTGCGCTCAGAAACAAATGTTACAAAAAAATCGACTGACAAGCCATGGGGCAGGATTTTATTTATATACTAGCTGTCGCCCGCGACTCTGTCCGCGCTTTTTTGTTTTTAAAATAAAATATTTTTTTTCTAAAATAAACGTAGTCTAAATTACTCCTTATTACATCAGCTACCTATCAATAAAAGTCCCGTCAAAATCGGTCCAGCCAATCCAGGGATTAGCCGGAACAAACAGACCGACAGACAGACAAACAAAAATTGTAAGAGAAGTTATTTTGGTGTATGTACCGTATATATATATTCATATACATGAAGTAAAAAACGGTTATTTCAATATTACAAACAGACACTCCAATTTTATTATAGGTATAGATTAAAAATAGTATTAGCTCATTTTAGTGCAGCTCACTGTATGTGTCCATTGAAGTGCTGAGCCTATGCTTATTTAGGGTGACTAGGCTTTAGTCAACCACGCTTTTGCTTTTTTTTATATTACACGGTGGCAAACGAGCAAGCGGCCACTTGAAATCGCCGAAATAGCGTAGTGACCGCTACCCATGGACATCCGCAATTGCAGATGCGTTGCCTACCTTTAATCTACGGAGAAGGAGACGCACTGAAAGAGAATATTTCCTCTTCCTATGCGTATCGTCCTCCGTCAAGTTCATTCCCCTTCCCATCCTTTCTTTGTATAAAAAGGGTGGGAAGGGAAAGAAGACTAAAATTAGGCCTCCGTCACTATACTCATCAGACAAAACGCGGAATGACTTCCACTTGACGCCTGTCTTCTGTGTGGTCGTGGTGTTACACCGGGTGAGTCGGCCACTAAGCTCTAAGCTGTGCTGTGCTAGGATATGGTTTACGAGAAAAGTCGAATGGCGGGACACAAACTTTCGACCACGTGATTGTAAATCCGCACCCTTAACCGTTAAGCTATTGGCGTTTGTAATATTCTTGGTTAGGCAATAAATCCAACATTTCTTACTATTGAATTCTACAACACAGAACTATTTTGATTGAAATAATATCAAACTTCAATTTCGGTGTAACAATTTCCTGTCTGTCTTTTTGCTCAGAGAGTGCACCCTATTTTTGTTAATGATAATTAAATCAAGACTAGCTAATTAAGGCGTTTCACAAACTCTAAACAACCTAATTAGTATTAAGCAATTAAGATAACATTTTGATAATGTCTAAATGAATTACGCTTTAAATAGTTTTTATTTTAAAATCATCCTGTTAAGGGTCAGTTACTTTATGAATTACAATCTGAATTCTTAAAAGCATAATTTATAATATCAATTATACACTTATAAGCATACTCACAGTTGTTTAGTGGACATTAAAAGGTACCATTATAAGCTCAGCAATCTCCACTGAGGAGCATCTAGCCCCTAGCCTATCCTAACCACCTGTCAACCACGCTGGCCCAGTGTCGGATGGTTGATTTTACACATAACTTTGAATTTATTAAAGACTAGCTGTCGCCCGCGACTCTGTCCGCGCTTTTTCTTTCGAAAATAAAAGATTTTTTCTAAAATTAACGTAGCCTAAGTTACTCCTTATTACACCAGCCACCTATTAATAAAAGTTCCGTCAAAATCGGTTAAGCCAATCCAGAGATTAGCCGGAACAAACAGACCGACAGACAGACAGACAGACAAAAATTGTAAAAAATTTTGGTGTTAGTACCGTATATATATATTCGTATACGTGTAGAAAAAAACGGTTATTTCAATATTACAAACAGACACTCCAATTTTATTATATGTATAGAAAAGATAATCCCTTAGTGTAGAATTAATCGCTATTTAACGATTTAATGTGACAGTTATTAAGAACAGTGATGACTATTAATACAAGAAAATCAAAAATAACTTTTAAGTACATTTTACGAGTACGATGTATTAAAACTTCAATTTAAAAACTCAATTCCTTCGTTTTTCTCCCCTTTGATAGTTAAGTTGCTTTGTTAACAATACTTATTTGTTCGCCCTCGTTTCGTAATTTATTATTTGCAAAATGTAGTCTATTTTATTGTCTACTTGAAGAACTAGTTTTGATAATAAAGTAAATACCAGTAGAGTGAAACCATTAAGAGTATTTTTTTCTATATTTAAAGGGTGCAATTGTTATCAGCGATGATAACAATTGTTGGGAAACGATGGGAATTAAAGATTTTTTTACATTGAAAAATATTATAAAAACGCAATTTTTACGCAATACACAAAATGTGATTTCTACTTCTTTAAATATTTGACAACATATTTATTTATTTTAAAAACTAACTTGTACCCGCGACTCCGTCCGCGCGGAATTAAGAAAAAACTTAGTATGCTTATGTGTTTTTCCAGACTGTGTTCTATATCTGTTCTGTATTTTATAGAGATCTATTGAACCGTTCTGGAGATACATTTAAACAAACATCTATTTAAAAATTACACTTATATAGTTATATTTTGGATTCACACAATATCTTTATAAATAATAGCCTTTGTTTTATTCAAAACTAGCTGACGCCCGCGACTCCGTCCGCGCGTTATTTTTCTAAAAGAAATGTAGCCTAAGTTACTCCTTATTATAATACATCAGCTATCTTCCAATGAAATTCCCGTCAAAATGAGTCCAGTCATTACAGAGATTAGCCGGACAGACAGGCAAAAATTGTAAAAAATGTTATTTTGGTGTATGTACCGTATATATATCCATATATGTAAATGTAGTAAACAACAGTTATTTCAATGAACAAACAGACACCTCAATTTTATTATATGTATATGTATAGATAAGCTATAATATTGTAGAGTTTGATCGAAATCCATTCAGTAGTCTTTGCATGAAAGACTAATAATCATACATACATACATTCTTTCAAACATTCGCGCTTATAATATTAATAAGTTATACAATCAATAGTCATTTAAAATAAATAAAATAACCATGGTTATCTTTATTACATATGTTATCTACGCAG
>JAAOEG020000023.1:9281793-9303023 GCA_011763625.2 Papilio bianor | reverse complement strand
TACATGCCAATAAAAGTCCCGTCAAAATCGGGCCAGCCATTTCAGAGATTAGCCGGAACAAACAGACAGACAGACATAAATTGTGAAAAATGTGATTTTGGTGCATTTATATTTCGTATCGTCTATATTTCGTCGTATATATTCATATACATGTAGAAAATACGGTTATTTCAGCATTACAAACAGACACTCCAATATTATTATATGTATAGATTAAGAATTAAGAATATTAATAATTAAGATAAGGGTGTATTACATACCAACCTTGCTAATATTATAAATATTTAGATGTATTTTTGAAGGTAGTTCCAGAAATGCTCCATAACGTAGTCTGGAAGAACACAAAGGCTACTTAGGTGCTAAGTTTCTTTTTACTTTAGCGCCGACGGACCCGCATGCAAAAGCTAGTGTGAAATAAACTAGCTATTCAATACGATATTGCTACCACTCTGTACCAGTACAATACCATTTTCAATACAATATAATTTGTTATTGACGATTCCAATGAGTAGTGTGACGTCATATTACAAGTTGGGTGTCGAGTTTTAAATAACACACGTAACGTAATTTCACACACACTTGTGTCGTCCCTGTGGCGCAGAGGATAGCGCGTTGGACTTCTAATCCAAAGGTCGTGGGTTCGATCCCCACCAGGGATGCATAGGATTTTTCCTTTTTTATATCTTAAAACATATTCATATTTACGGAAATACATTTTATGTAAAAGTTGCACTTTTTTTATTTTTTTATACAGATTTGGTTTCTTTCTTAATTTTAAAATGTATTAAAAAATGGTTTTATAAGCTTTTTTTTTAATAAAGATGAAGCCAACAGTACAACATTTTTAATTTAAGTTTTTTATTTATAAAATACCTTATCAATTAAATTGCCATATATGTTTTCTGCGGGTTACTTTCGCGCACACAAATTCTTGACACTGTTATCGATAAATCTGGTTTTTCAACTTCCACTATCATCTTTATTTTAAACTAGGGTTACCAGTTATACTACAAAATTGGGAAAAAATCATAAAAATCATAAAAAACGAAACGTCGACTACTACTCGTATATGTGATCTTTATACCTAAATATATCAATCTATACAATTAATAAAATTATGTTGTCCGTATATTTTGCAATGATGTATGTGCGTTGTATGGTAACACTGTTATAATTCTGTATGTCCCCAAATACGCATTTGCTCCGGTTAATCTCCAAAACGAATGTAACGTTCTAACGGACTTTCAACGGAAGGTTGTATGTGTTCGTGAGTAACTTAGGCTAATTTTATTGTTCTTCCAAAGTCGCGGGCGACCGCTGGTTTAATATAAAATGTATGGTGTAATGGTAGCCCGCGATGTTCCCGAGGGAGCCCTCGAGATAAGTTACTCTTAAACGAGGTTTAGACTAAGCGCCATCTGCGCTCGGCCACCTCAAGCCCGGTGAAACTGTAAATGCCTCTTCAAGGCAAACAGTGATTGATCCAGTCACAAAAAATAATTGGTGATCCAGCAAAATCACGGTTACTCTATTACGATGTTCCCGGTCAGTCGGTCAATCGGTACATCAAACATTCGTCGAGGTGTTGAAAGTGATACTGGTTCTGGGTTTTGTTACTTACGTATTATAAAGATTCTCCTGTTTGTAAGTTACCATTAAATAGTCTATTTTGGTATGCGTGCCAGTTTTAAACTAGGTTTAAAGTGGCGTTATGGTTGTGCTGCAGTCGCCTCTACGCGATCTAGGTCTTCGGATACGACATGACTACCTAATTATTATTCTATAATGATAAAAAATGATATGTTCTCTTAAAATATAATTTCGCTCTTTGTAGTGTCTCTTCATTTGTCTTCATAGATGACATGTACTATTGATAACATACCTGTAGAGGTCGTCTTCATTAACCTTTGTTTAGCGTCGCATGTTTGTTTATCTGTGGTACGTAAATTGGCGGGAAAACGATACGACAATGACGCTTGCTGTTATCGTTGCACTGCAGTTTTACACGTCCTTATTTGCGTTTTATCATGCATTAATACTGATTTATCTTTTTTAATTTACAGAGAATTATATTTTTAAGCATCAAAGGTTATAAAAATCATAATTTGTAGACGTAAAAATATTTTAGTATGATATAAAGTGACTTAACTGTCAAATTCGGCCATCTTGTTTTCTTGTTTGACAGCAATATAGTCAGACCCCTTGAGGCTTTACGAACAGGATGCGTATGGCCTTGTATGAATGTTCTAGAAAGCGATGTTACACACGGTGCGTGATCCACTTTACAATAAAGCCGTGAATATGTCGCAGCCAGAATACGAACGTATTGTTCAGTGTGAGAATGTACTTATTATTCTAATCAAATTCAAATTATATTTATTTTAAAATGGACAATTTACGTACTCCAATTTAATTTAGCTAGAAATTATGTTTCATATTATTTTATACTAGCTTTGATCGCGATTCCGAACGAGCGGAATTAAAAAAACTTGATGAGTATCCTATGTGTTATTCTAGACTATATTCTACATCTTTGCGAAATTTATTCGAGATCCGTTTAGCCGTTCTGGAAATACCTTCTAACAAACATCCATCCATCCATCTAAGCATCTTCTTTTATAACAAAACATAACGTAAGATTAACTAAAATTTCTTTATGTTATAACTCATTTAGAGTAGAAATATAATAAATCTTTAATAAATTAGACAAGAGGAAGTCTTACGAATAGAATATCATTACAATGAATAATCAATTATTCGGAAAACCATTTACGTTATCATTTTTAATGATAACAATAATCAGTTATCAACCGCACTTCGACAGCGTTTGAAGGCGTAGTGTGTAAACAAGAAACAAACCTTCAAGTGTTGTGTGAATGTGTTTTAAAACTGTGTAAATATTTTATATGTAATTTTACTGGAAGATTGAGGTTATGTTTAAAAAGTGTAACCTTGTGTTAATTAACAAAAGTGGACACTAATATTGAAATATTCTAATACCTTAAACATTTAATAGTTTTATTTTGTCCGATTACATGTATATTAGTGCCCAAGTAAGTGTATATAATATTTTACGAATAATTTTAATATTACAAAATATTTCAAATGCGAAAGTTTAGTTAGATGGATGGATGGATGTTTGTTAGAGTTTGTCGTCTAAACTGCTGAACGGATCGCAATTAAATTGTGCATAGATGTAGAGGATAGCCGCGAACAACACATAGGCTGCTTTTGATCCCAGAAATAGTTAAAGTTCCTCTGGGATACTACAATTTTGTTTTTTTAACGGATATCGATGAAATTTGCATAGATGTAGAGGATAGTCTGGGTAGACGTAAGCTACTAATTAAGTTTTTTTATTCCGGGTGGACTAAGTCGAGGGCGACAGCTAGTTATTATAGGTATTACATATATGACACATATGATACTAATTTTTATTTTTATTCCGCTCGGAAGGATTCGCGGGCTTAAGCTAGTCTTTGTTGTATATTTGCTTTAAATTGTGAATCATTCAGATCGCATTCTTTATACAACGTACTGTTGCGTCACTGACCACACAGAGTGCGAATGCGAAGTCAACATTATTTTTATGCGCACTTTATACGCGTACGCTCCTTACTTTATGTGAGGTCGAATTACTTTCGACATACCGTTATCGACTTTTATTACTAAGACTAGCTTAAGCCCGGGACTCCGCACGTGAGGATTAAAAAATACTTATTGTATAACTTGTGTCCTAGATTATGTTCTAAATCTGTGTCAAAATTCATGGAGAGCCATTCTAACAAATATCTATGCATACAGTTAAACTTTCGCATCTATATATAATAAAATTGGTGTCTTCTGTCTGTCTGTTTGTTACGGCTAATCTCTAAAATGGCTGGACCGATTTTGACGGGACTTTTATTGGGAGGTAGTTGATGTAATAAGGACTAACTTAAATAACGGCCGGACAGAGTCGCGGGCGACAGCTAGCTTATAAAAAGTGAGATTGTAAAAGACATGTTAGTATCTATATTAACCAAACATACAATAAAAAATCAGAGATGTAACCACTTTTGGACATCCAATTTTAATTAGACGAAATCAGTTATGGATTTTTTTCTTCTGGTCGCATTGAATTATCTCAATAGATTTTTTTGATCACTAATGTCAAACACAAATCCGTCCTTCTATAATCTATTTATATTCTTATAATCGTTGTCTGATTAACCGATACACGACAACGGTATATAAAGTGGCTACATATTATCCTACAAGGTAAAACCTGTCCAGCATGCCACTAAACTTGGTCAGTGTCGTACTGTGATGCAGTTATTCTTATCTACACTTTAAACGTTCATAAGTGTTTAAGGATATTTAATTCGTTATTGGCCACCTAGTATAAAAAGTTTTGTTGTATCTTAATACATACTGGCGGCCCGCTACGGCTTCGCACGGGTATAAATCTGATAAATCTCGTAGGGTTCAGCCTGCGTTTGTTGCAATGTAAGCTGAAAAAATGTAATTATTTACGACTGCACATTAGAAACCTCAAAAGTAACAGTATTTCTCCACTATTTAATCTATGTTATTATACATATAAACCTTCCTCTTCAATCACTCTATCGATTAAAACCGCATCAAAATCCGTTGCATAGTTTTAAAGATTTAAGCATACATTTAGATATAGGGACAGAGAAAGCGACTTTCTTTTATACTATGTAGTGATAATACAAAATTATCTTAGTCCTTAGGGTCCTTCAAGAAGCTTCTCAAAGGGCGGTAACGCATCTGTTGTTACTCTGGTGTTGCAAATGTCCAGGGGCGTTGTTGATCACCTCGGTGTTCTCGCCGCTACTTTGCACCCTTCTCTTATATACAAAAAAAAATTATGAAGTTATTCCAGTTAGATTTATCGTTGTATAATTTGCATATACTTTTTGGTTGCTAGAATTTTTGGTTAGTTAAAGATAGGTACTTCACGCGCCGTCCATATCGCCGTTGGACCACTCCTTAGAGATAATAGTGTACGCAGCTCCTCCACTAACAATTAAATGATTTTCGTTGTGACTTATTCAAACATAGAATTACATTACGCGAACGACCATTTCTTTAAAGACATCTAAATCTAGTCAAAGTCCGATTACGGAGTTAATGCAGTACAAGTTTTTTTAATTTCCTTTACGAGTCTTGCAGTATGTTTTACGTATGAAAATAGCTGCTATTATGTAACGTGATGACTCAGAGACTTGGGTAATGTGCGACCTTGACGACCGCCATATTTGTTGTCCCATTGTGTTAACTCGTGCAAATTATTTATGTATTAGTTTGTGACCTGTTCCGTGTAACAGTGTATTTAGGCTGTAGAAGTTAGTAAACACACTTGATTTATATTTTAATAATCAACAGGTAATAAAATATAAGTCATTTGACTTATATTGTGTCTTATGTATTAGCATACATAAGACACAATATAAGTCAATTGACTAAGGGGTAGCACCCCTGCTGCTCTGTTTTTAATGGAAAATTGATGCAGACTCATACTGACATCTCAATTTTTCCAAAGGAATGAGAAGATGATATTTTTTATGCTAATGTGTCTGAGTTAAAGCAAAAGTCGTGTCAATTCGATAAACTCCTGCCTAACGGCCTGAACTTAGGGCTGTCACATCTTTGTCTTTAACCCAAACTCTATAGATTTGACAATACATTTTGGCTTTTGACATCGAAGTCTTCGTGTCAGAGAAGCTACTGAATGTTGCTTTTTCATTTGTTTTCATCAGTAAATGAATCCAAGGTTGTATTGAAAAGTTATTTTCGTTGTCTTTGTTTGAGTCTACGTTTATTGTATGTTGGCAGCCCTAACGCAGTTTGCATGGATAATTTCAAGAGGCGGCTCTCACGCGAACACCGCATCACAGCGGAAGCGGTAATTTTAGAAAGTTTTTTTAGTAAATCTTCAAAGAAACTACGCAAATCGGCGAAGATAATTATTCGAACCGTGAAACAGAGGCGAGAATTGGAACGTTAGACTGTTCGATCAGAGAGTTTATTTAATTTTTTAAATCCATCCTATCCATAGATAATGAGCTAATACATAAATACTCCTTAATAAGCCAGATAACTTCATTACTGAATGTGAATAATAATCGGAATGCATTATAACCATGACCTTTGCTTTTGCATAAAAAATATACGTAACTACATTTACTGATTGAATCTCGTATTCAAATGAACGATACTTTTTTTTTAATTGGCATTGGTAAATTCATTGTCATGCGAAATGCCTTGGATATCTTTTTCTCAACAAAGTCTCTATAATCCATAATACAATCTGACAGATATCTAACCTCCTTTAATTTTATAAAAGTTAGGGCCCAATCTAGTTACAACTTTGTCATGGAATATGAGTTTTAGGAGGCACGTAATATTTAGAAAACAAAAATCGTTAATTTTCTAATATTTATTGTAACCATTTCAAATAAGCTTATGCTATTCGAACTCTAAACACATGATCGGAAATCCGCACCCTTAATCATGCAATGTATCGCATTCTTTCATTAAAACATAGTTATATAACGAATTAATTAAATACTATTCGATACCTAATCTAGATTTCTGCGTAATTTGTTGGCAATACCTTCATACCTGTTATCCAATACGTTGTAAGTTGAGACCGGGAAAAGTTCACGCAACGCATCGGTCAGTTACGTGGGGTTTTCTCAATATGTATTCCAATTGCAGTTCTTTGCATAAAGTCGGTTTAACGAACTGTGACACATTGGTATCTGGTTGTAATTCTTAATATCGTGTCCATGATATAACATCTATCTAACAGCAGTGTATTACATAAAACAGTGTTGTTCCACTACCCAATAAAACATACTATGTGTTTTTGCAAATGTTTAGAACGCTAACCCACGATAAGACTAGTCTTTATATGCTGTCACTCGATAAAACGGCAGGATCTTAACTACCTGCCCTCCCAAACACACGAATCGGAATGCTAAAAGCGTAGCGAGTGACAGTTCAAACCGAGGTCTCCTTTCGGGGGCCTAAGAGCTCAGTCACTCCATGGAGCGTCCACCGTAGCGATCTCCGAAGCCGAATCTCCTGAGAGAGAACTCAAGCTTAGTTGCTCTTAAACGAGGTTTTTACTACATACCATCTGAGCTCGCTCCCCTCAAGCCCGCTGAAGCTGTAAATGCCTTTTCAAGGCAAACAGTGACAAAGTCGATCGCAAAGAAAAATTTAACTACCATCACCTAATTAGAGCTCAAATTATAGCTTGCATTTAAAACAATTTGGTAACTTGCAATGACCAAAGGCTATATACTCAATTATAAGATTAATTTTGAATTCACGTGTTGAAAAAAATCACGGCTGCTAATTATTCATTCTATTTAGGCTAATCGTAGACTATAAAAGATGTATAGCAAATAGATCAATTACAAACAAAGAAAGTTGTATGGTCGAATCGTCTGTATGTCATTTGTTGTTCAACCAAGAGTTCCCATACGGCACGTCACGCCGCCTAACTGCCCACAATGGTGGATTGTTTTATGTGAATCCAGTTGGTTGTCATATTATAGGGTTGCCACATTCAAAAGTGTTGCGAGATTCAATTAACATTTTTTCATTCGGCTGAATACTATTGTTTCTAATATATATTGGTATGGACCCAAGTAATTCTAATGGTAGAATGTTAACGAAAAGATGTGACCCAATCCGGTAATAATAACGAAGTAACGGCCCGAGCCGAGATTCCTGAGAGAGCCCTCGAGCTAAGTTACTCTTAAACGAGGTTTAGGATAAGCGCCATCTGCGCTCGGCCGCCTCAAGGCTGGTGAAGCTGTAAATGCCTCTTCAAGGCAAACAGTGAGTATCCAGTCACAAAAAAAAGAAAAGATGTGATTAATTTGATGATAAAGATTTACAACTCAACATGATAGTAGATTTCAGATCTTATCAAAACGTACGTGTGAAATTGAGATTAGAACAGTGTAAGATAGTGTACCTAGTTAATTTAAAAGAGTAATTAATTGAATAAAATAAACACTGAATAACTCTTATGAAACCGATAATATTTAACCAGAGTCGAGTGCACGATTCCTTTTGAAAGTACTAAACACAATTTCAATCTTCACGTTGTATATTTTAACAAAAAGTGGCATATTAACACTGGGAATAAGACGCATACTTAAATTAATAATATAGTTACACATACTTAAAATAAAATAAAGTTGAAATTATTATTTATGGCAACCCTAATTAAAGAAGGTTATGTTCGGCCAGCGGAGTGAGGCCTGCGAATTGACCGCGCGAAATACGACACACGCTTGCTGATTACTGAATCCTGCCCTACGCAACTGTTTTCTTTAAATCTTATGAATCACCTCAGAACTTCTGATTTTACAATATGCTCGGATTATTGACATTGATGATTAAAACAAATGTTTATGAGTCACGCTGTTATAAGTACACTGGAAAATTAATTCAAGAACAGCGAGTTCTAACCGAACTCAAAACCATGTTATTGGTAGATCAAGCCCTTAACCATTAGTACGTTGATTTCGAAACCAGATCTGCGTCGTACCAGGTGTACAACACCTTGTACAGCATGAGCGGAAAGAATAGAAAAATCACTGCCGTTTAGAACGTGTTGTGGCAATCAACGCTTCAACTATACGATTTACTCTAGTCATTTTACATTTTTATTATATGCATTTTAAAGAATAACTTTGATAGATGATAAAAATGGAACGCATCAGATACTGCCGGTGCCCTTTGACGAGAGCGTGATGATCCGAGGCCGCTATCGTCGGTCACGATCCTACGCGAGATAATTCGTTATCCGTTCCGTTTGAAGACACATGTACAGTCATGTACTAAAATGCTTACCATTAAGAACATTTTATATTTATTTATCAAATTATTACGAACTAGTACAATATTCCTGTAACTAGGTTATAAACCAATTTTAGTATACACATGATATGAAAATATGAAATAATAATGAATAAAGGAAGAAAGTGTAGTAATAGTACGAAATTGTTTATACTATTACAATTTAGGTTTTAAAAAAATGGGGAAAATTGAGTGAAGACATCAAATTAACAAATAACGCAATGTTTTGAGACATTGTAAAGACTACATATTTAGGAATTGAAGATGTCTATATTCTAACAAAGAAGTATTCTTTTTATAGGTACAAAGTGGAAATGGTTTTTGAGACAGTGTTACAAGCTTCGTACGTATGTCATTTTGACTGAGACCAAATAGAACAGAACAAAATATAGAATAAACTACTTTTAGATTCTACAGCAATAGCCTTAGGCTTAAAGTGATTATCCAGTTTGTAATAACTGTTCTCTCTCGCTATGCAATTTTAATGTATGTGTGAGCCTGAAGCAATGGCCATTTTAAAACCTCATAAACTAATAGGCATCGGTTATAAAATTATACATAATTATAATGTGCGCGACTGTACTAAATTGCGTAACTCGACCGTATCAAAAGCCTCTCAAGTTTAGGAAATCAATTTAATTGTTGAAATGATACAATTTTCGCCATTTTTTATTCTACTTCCTCGAAATGTTGTGACATTAATCCGAGATTAATCGCTTTTTCTGCTTTTCGATGTTTGAGATACCGATTGTTCTACTGACTCTAATTTGTTTAATCAACCAATGAATATAAAGATTTTGGTCTCCGTTATCTATAAATATAATAAAATTGGAGTGTCTATAATATTGAAATATCCGTTTTTACTACATGTATATGAATATATACACGGTACATTCATACGCCAAAATAACATTATTTACAATTTTTGTCTGTCTGTTTCTTCCGGTTAATCTCTGAAATGGCTGGACCGATTTTGACGGTACTTTTATTGACAGGTAGCTGATGTAATCAGGTTTATTTGACTACTATATTCGACCTATAAGGTCTAGTTATTGACTACTCTAATAGTACCTACTCATTTCACATTGTACTAAAAGTCCCCTAAAATAACACATTAACGTTTAAATAAAAATACAATGCAATCCGTTTTTAATTCCGTCAATATATCAAAGCAATAATATTTAGATGACTATCATTTTTCTCACGATCCACGTTACCATTGTGAAACGTAAGCGAGATATTGGGCAACACTGAGGATTGACCTCCAAATAATAATAGACATTGATAATAGTATTCTTATAACTGACATCTCAAAATTATATACTGTATTAATTGTTTAAGTAGTTATTATAAAACTAAACAACATTTAAGTAATCGGGGCCATACGCAGTAGTTTTTACAAGGTTTTACTAGACGGAACATCACGGAGAAGGAGAAGGTAAATAAATCAGACGATGTCTTTGCCACCTTTTTTAAAACAGAAGAATGCATGTCGCACACCTTGCCTTGGGGAAAGACACGATGGTTATATGGGACTCTCCCCATCGCTTACTCTAATGGACAAGAGATAGGTAGCCTTTGGTGGCAGCTTTACTGACCACCGGTATGTGGGCACAATAAAGTATTCATCGATTTCTCGGTGGTCTTTGCCACCTAAACAAAGTCTTAGATCGCAAGCTAATACAATGTTTTTAAAGTGACAACCGAGTATCGAGTATTCGAATTTCAAGAAAAACAATCATCGCCTTGTAGTAAGTAGGAATATAAATCAATAGCTCAAAAAACTTAAAAGTAATTCTGTGAAACATTCCAATATAAAATTGTCCTGTCGACGGAACAGTGGTCTCCGTGTGAACCGAGACTAAACTCATTAGAGCATAACGTTAACGCTCATGTAAATTCCTTTTTGGTAACGACTGCCCCTTTTGTTTCACCCGAGGCCGTAATGAATACTTTTTTATTCTCGTTTTACGATCGACTTCACTGGCCATTATTGTAAAGTTTTATTCTTGTACTAGCTGTCGCCCGCGACTCCGTTCGCGCATTCTTTTTCTAAAACAAAAGTTTTTTTCTAAAATAAACGTAGCCCAAGTTACTCCTTATTACATAATCTATATGCCAATAAAAGTCCCGTCAAAATCGGTCCAGCCATTCCAGAGATTAGTCGGAACAAACAGACCGACAGACAGACAAAAATTGTAAAAAACGTTATTTCGGTGTTAGTACCGCATATATATTCGTATACATGTAGAAAAAAACGGTTATTTCAATATTACAAACATACACTCCACTTTTATTATATGTATATATTTTTCGTTGTCAAAGATTTGAATTAACAAACTAATATTTGCTTTGCTTCCGTAGTTGATTCAATATTGAAATGTTAAAATTATCTGCGTCTGCGTATGCCACTAGATGGCGCTAATAAAGTCGTTATTTGAATATTCTTTTAAGTTCGTTTAAAAATTCTTAACGGAAAAACAATTCAAAAAGTTACAATTGGTGGGAAATCTATCAACATTTATCTAGTCTAAAATTTCATAATGACAATAGTATTGAAGATGTCACGCACTAGCAACAGCGACATCCCCACCACGGGCTCCCATCTCGTGACTCCAAAGTATTTTTCCTATCAGTGTTAATTAATCACTGTAAGATACTTTATCTTATCGCTCATCAAGTTTGCTGAGAGGTTTTCTTTAATTCATCTTGTGTGTTGTAGACGTGAGGTGCGCTGTGCTGTGCTGTGGACTGTGACGTCACCATGGCAGGGTGGGGGTTGTGGATATTCGCCCTGATCGGGCTCGCCCTAGCGCAAGGTCCAGAGAAAAGTAAGTTTTTGATTTTTATTTCTATCTGTAACATCTACAGGATTCATAATCTTTGACACATAACTTAAACACATAAAAACTGGGAGTTACGATTCAGTCCAGTAGTAAAAATCTTTTGTTTCACATTATGCACAAATTTTATTATTTCTTTTTGAAGTTTAATTTTCACATGGTTACACCTACTTCTTTAAATAGAAGCGTATTCTTAGCTCGAAAACCAATAAGTTATTTGCCATTACGTAACAGAACATAATATATAAATACCTACAAGTGCTATTTGTATGAGATTTAGTCGAATGTATGCACATCCTAATGATGACAAGAGACTATGTAGTTTATTTTTAGTATTATCACGATAGGAGTTATCCCATGGGTTGTGCAAAAGCCCGTTGTAAAGTCCCCGTGCGATCCTTTGGACATACCAAGACTCTCCAGTCGCACGCAAGGATGGCCATCGAGGGGGTTTTAGTGAGTCAAGTCTCAAGTATCTCTCTTCTCATCTCTTTCAAAGATACTTCTTACAGTGGTAGACGCCAGTCACAAGACCTGATGCACGAATTGGCAGGCTCGCAATACTATGACCACACAGATGGCTGGCGTGGAACGGAAGCAATTCCGTATTTCGACTGATGAGTGTGCGTACCGGAGGCCTAATTTTAGTGCTCATTCCCTTTCCAGCTTCTTTTAATATGGAAAGGATGGGAAGGGGAAGTGGATTTGATGGAGGATGGGACTCAATGCAAGGGGAAACGGTCTCTTACTGTGTATATATTCCTCCGTCGATTAAAGGCAACGCATAAACAATTGCGGATGTCTATGGGCTGCGGTCGCTTCGCTATTTCGGCGATTTAAAGTGATCGCTTTTACGTTTGCTACCTTATATGAATTAAAAAAGATCTCCCCGATAATAAAAAAGGTATTGTATTATATTAAACTTAAATTCATAATTAACGGTTGGTCCAATAAGTGCAAATATGGGGTCAAAGAATAGTTGTAGGTAGACTATAAAATACCAGTAAGTCTGTCTTACATTTGATTGAATTTATCAATCATTTAAAGTAGTAGTTACTTTATAAATAGCTCAGTTGTAACCACCGTCCATAGTTCTGTTTGTTCGTCGCTATATTTACGACTATTGACGTAACTCACACGACCTGCCTTTTTACTAACTGGGTCAAACAACGACTGCACGATTACCTTATCGGAGCCGAATATAGGGCGTCAACACCTTTTATAGTAACTCATGTAAATAAAACACCAGCACACTTAAATATTTGTAATACTGCCGCACTTATTGTAGTTTTAATTCATTGTAGTTAAATGATCATTAAATGACGTTTGTACATCGATGGAATTACTAAATTCATTTAAAAAAATCAATTTAAATAAATAATAATGTCTTTTATACATATCGATTTACTACCCCTGGATATAAAATACACTTTATATGGCATCGATCAAATAAAAGTTACATTATGACCCACTGCAAACATACAACCTTTTTGATTTCACATTGTAAAATTTTGAATAATGATCTGTGACGTCACACCTGTTTTCTCGATAAACCATGGCAGCTAAACCACACAATAATAACGGTATTCTTAAATAATGTGGTGACTTGGTTCGACGTGGTTCGTGGTGGTTGGACGTGGTTCTTAAAGGGTGACTAGGCCTCAGTCAACCATGCTGGACCAAGGCTGGTTCGTTGACTTCACACATATTTTTGAATTTCTACTCCGATATGTGCATTTGTTGCTTGCATGTATTGTGTGTTACATTGCGACGTTTTCCTTCATTGTAAGGACGTCGGATAAATGTAAATATGAAATTCGAAAAACACATTGGTATCGCGGGATATGAACCCATGACCTGTAGATCAAGTAAAGTGCTTAAGCACTGAGCCACTGATTTGTGTATATTTTCTCATACATTAAACTTAAGCTTCTTTACTACGAGTATACAGTACTCTGAGTGCGAGAGTGGGTGTTGAAATGACTTTAATTTAAATAATTTTGAAGAAAGATCAAAAGCACCATGTTTCTAAATAAATGGGGTCGCCATAGTTTCACCTGTTTTGTTATAATCGAATCGATTTGACCATATCGATTCCATCAACAAGCCGATACATCGATTCTGTACACTCGGACAATAGGGCACAAAACTAGGCCGAACACCTTAATAACACGGAAATAATGGAACATAATTATTTATCGAAAACATTACAAGTATTTCGCACCAATGAAATAGTTTTTATTTCGTAATAAAATCAAATACTAAATTAAGGGTGACTAGGCCTAAATCAACAACCACGTTAGCTCAATGAGGGTTGGTTGAACTCACACATATCTTCTTTGTTATCTGATATGTGCAGGTTGCATCACGATGTTTTCCTTCACCGTATGAACGCTGGGTAGATGTACATATGAAATTCGAAAAACAACAAACACATTGGTACATGGTGGTCAATATGTGAAATAAGTTGTAAATACTAGATTGTATTCAACAGTAGAATTCCATTGCTATTGTCAACCCTTTCGTATTCCGATAAAACGAAGACTACAAATAAGTATTAATGACAAAATTCGCAGTGAAATAGTACGGTATAAGATTTACGACTGTTTAAGTTCAAATTAGTAACAGCCTTGAACATGATTGATACAAGAACCTTAAGGTACGCTTTGTCAACATACAATGTAAACAGTAGTAAACACAAGTACTGATAAACATTATCTTATGTAAATCAAACAAGTACCGGAATTAGATTTATCACACATGCGGAGTTACGCTGATGTTTAAAATGGATTAATGGATCACTACCGTCGGTAGTTCAGGGGTTACGAATCCCGCCATGTACTTAGTTTTTCCATTTCCGAATTTCATATGTACATTTATCCGACGTTCTTAAGGTGAAGGAAAACATCCCGAATCTGTACATATCGACGAACAAATTCAAATATGTGAGTGAATTCAATCAACCCGCATTGGGCCTGCGTGGTTGATTACGGCCTAGTCACCCCTAACTTAGTATAGGCTCCGAACCCCTCAGTATAATGAGGTGATGATGAATGAATTAAGACGTCATTCAGATGTACAGATGTCTTTCCACGTGATTTTTATTCGTTTACAAGGTGAAACAAGCAAGCGGCCACCTGAAATTACTGAAATAGCGAAGCGTCGGCTGCCCATAGACATCCGCAACCGCAGATGCGTTGCCTACCTTTAATCGACGGAGGAGTAGACGCACTGAAAGAGAATATTCAGTTTTCTTATGCGTCCCCCTCCTCCGTCAAATCCACATTCCCCTTCCCATCATTTCCTTATAAGAAAAGGGTAGGAAGGGGAACAGTACTATTATGCCTCCGGTACGAGTTTCGTAGATTCTCTCCGTTGTGTAAAATTTGACTCAATGACACACTGTAAATCGATTTTTACGGTACGAAATATTCACATACTACCATAACTTGTCAGCAACATAATAAACAATACATGTAATACTTCCCTACTTACGTCATTATCCATTGTTATGTTAGATAATTTCACAGCCCATCCGTCTGTCTGTTCACAACAATTATATGGTGACGTCCTCTCACTTAGTGCTTACTAATTTTAATATTCGTCTATTCTTTCATTCTTTAATTATTGAGAGGTTATTTTTCTGTTAATTGGTTACATTGAAAAGGATTTTTTGAGTTCTCGACATCAGATAGTATTAAAAGACGTTTCCATGTAATTATTTTAAAATAGAATGCCTTTTAATGTTGTTATTCGCAACAGTTTATAAGTTTACATAGGTTTACAATAAATTCTTGGAAAAAAACATAAATTTAATCGTTTTTTTTTTAAGTTTGCCCCCTAAACGAGCTGCGTAAATACCGAGGTGATCATCGACGCCCATGGACATTCGCAATACCAGAGGAATGGCAGCCTAAACCTACCGTTTCTATTTGCCAGCTTTTTGGTTAACAAAAATCATAAAGCATTTAAATATTAGCGTGTAATTGTACTGTACTATTACACAAAAGTAACTATTATGTGTTACTAGACGCTCAGAATCGCTAGATGGAATACACAGCGGTGTATAAATACAAATTGTCGTTCTCCATTTATTATTCTGTACCGCATGTTCCCTCCATGTATATATTTATGTGTGTGTATATGTATGTTACAGGACGTACAGGCAACGTCTGCCACGCTGATATGGACTGTCCCGACAACGCATTCTGTCGGCAGAGCAGCTACTGTGTGTGTAAGGATGGATTCGTGTACGCAGCTGTCAACAGCACTCACAAGGGCTGCCTGAAAGGTAACTAACATTTAATTTTTTTGTTGTTAAACACCTTCTAGTTGAAACCGATCAAATATCCATAACTGTTTTGCTATCACCGGATAGCTAGGATTTTGCATTATTCCAGGTCAGATTTTTGGATAAAACTTCTCGAAATATTTGCCAGTTATAACGTTATCTAGATTTTCGGTTTTACTTGAATATTGTTATTATATTTGCAGAGGCGCGTATGGGCGAGGAGTGCGTGCAACACATCCAGTGTCACTCCACCATGGGCGTGCACTCCGAGTGCGCCGACAGCGTCTGCGCGTGCGCACCCACCGCGCATCTTGAGGACGATCGCTGCTATGAAACTGCAGGCAAGTCAGACCCCTTAATGTAGTGTTTGTATGCTGTATTGAATATTTGTAACTGAAAGCAAAGGCTACCTGTCCTCATGAGCTAATTCTGTAATTCCGTAGCAACATGTTTATCCGTGGACAATGATTTGCATAAGTTTCATGTTAGAATCTATATTCGTTTCCAGTGATCGGCGAGCGATGCGTGGTAGATCAAAATTGCTTCCTGGGTATACAGGGTGCAGAACGGCAGGCTTTCTGCGTGCGCGGGTATTGCACGTGTCAGTTGCAGTACAGTCCCAGGGATAACGGCACGAGGTACGATTTATTTACTAGTTAACAATAATGTTCACCATCCATCGGATTCAATACATTTTGGCATGTCTCAGTGTTGATCTGAATTTTGCTACCTTTAGATGCGTACGCGATGCGACTCTGGGCGAAGAGTGCGAGGACGAACTGCAGTGCGCGGGCGCGGGGCTGCAGTGCCGGGGCACCTGCCGTTGCCGGGACAACTGGGTCGCGCACCAGGAGACCAACTCTTGCGTAGAATGTGAGACATTATAACATTTGAAACATTCCTCATTGACATATTAGAACTAAGTTAAAAACAAGAACAATGGAAAAGAAATATACTTCTGCCATGGTTCACATGATGTCACATTTGTGCCTCACTTATCATTTCCTCGTCCATTTACGTTTTAAGTAACTAACCCGTTGAGTCGGCTACTGGAATACCTTCTAGGGTTTTTTTTAATGTTTCTTGTTATTTTGCGTAGCGGTGAAAGCACTGAACGATGCCTGCGAATACGACGTGCAGTGTGACGGACTGTCGGGTACGAAGGACGCGCGGTCTCCGGGCGCGGCGCTGTGCTTGGGCGGCGCGTGCACGTGCGCGTACAACGCGCGCGCCGCCGGCAGCCCGCCGCACTGCTGGCATCGCCGCCGCCCCGGACAGGAGTGCAGGAGGGACGAGGTACACACACAAACACTCGCACTTACATGAACTCTCTTCCTACTAAATCACCAGCCATCGACCACCATTTCTATAGCAACTAAGCGTTTTATTGCTAGTGTTGTGGCCAAATGAAGGAAGCACGCGACTAATCGTTCAATGAGGTGAATGAAAAAAGGGTTTCAGAGGATTATTTATTAAAACCTATTGCTGCAAAAGATTGCAAAGTAATTTGTTTTATGCTAGGTGACAAACGAGTAAGCGGCCATCTGAATTCGCTAAGATAGCGAAGAGACCGCTAGCCATAGACATCCGCAATTGCAGGTGCATTGTGTACTTATCATCGACAGACGGAGAGACCCACAGAAAGAGAATATCTAATAATCCATACGTCTTTTCGTCCGTCAATTCCACCTCTCCTTCCCATCCCTTCAAAAAGGATGGGAAGACAACTAAAATTAAAAATTCGGAATAACTTCCACTTAGCGTGCCTTCTGTGTGGTCGTACATTAGTGGCCGCCACATTTGTGCAAGAGATGTTATTTTTGCTTGCGTCTACTATTATTCAAAATGAATTTGGTAATTATGAAATAAAAAAATACAAGTAACAGTTTATGAGTTTAATTTTAATATTGTCATTGGTATACCAATGACCCCGTATACGGGGTCAATCTATGGAAGTTCTAAATCACCAATTGTAATTTTATAAAATGTCAATTATTACAAAATTATAAACATAAACTATATTTTCATTGTTCATAACATATAGAAATAAACTTGAAATAGTTATAATACGACAAAGAATCCCTAAGATTGGGCAGATAAAAAACGGAAAACTATACAGGAAAGCAAAAGTCAGACAGAAAAAAACAATTGAAAGAGACTTAATTAATACACAGTATAGATCACAGTTGTCGTCTTTAATTAAAGATTATATTAAAAATATTCCTATAAATAATACTAAAATATCAAGCTAAATTTTAAATATAACACATTATTAATAAAATCACAACCATTAGAACTTTACAATTTCAAAACAAACAATAAATAAACATCACTTTTTACCAGGAATGTGTATCAGAAGAAGACGAGCCAGGATATTGTCTGTCGGGGCGATGTACTTGTAAGACTTGTTCCCCGGACGCGCGGGACTTCGGCAGCGGCGCGGTCACTCTGCGCCCGCCGCACGCCGCAACAGCTGTTCTGTTCATAGCCGCCATTTTGAGACACTAGCTCCGGCCGTTCTGCCAACAATGTTCAAGTGGACTCATTGAATAAAAGATATCTCCACAGAAAAAATAATAATGTTACAAATGCATAATATTGTGAGAATTCTGTTTCGTATCTTACGTTAATTTAAAATGTTGCACGCTATTTAAGATAAAAAATAAAATTTCTTGTTACTATTTCCGTTAAAATGAACTATGAACTTTAATTCTACTTAACCAGAACAAATAATGTTGTTTATTGTAAAAAAATAATTTAAAAAAATAAATTAGTTATTTATAGAATTGTTGCACAAATTAGTAATAGGTTGTTGATTTATGTTAGTTTATTTGAAAGTTTATAAACTAAGTTGTAAATAATTTTAACGTTGTTGATTATTGATACAAAATCCTATAATATTCGGAACCATTCCTATTTAATAAAATAACAGTATTTTTCGAGTGCAATTTTAAATATCATATTTCGAAACCACACGATACGAATGGGTAGTTTTTGTACCAAAGAATAAAATAATAGAATGTATGTAAATAAAGTATATTTATTTTAAAAGATTGATAATTTTTATTGGTGTTCCTTGGAACATTTTTTATTATAAGGTGGGAAACGAGCAAGCGGTCACCTGGACTCGCCGAAATAGCGAAGCGATCGCTGCTCATAACACAACAAGACCCGTAGAGCCAACCGCAATCCCACGAGTCCTCTCCTCCATTATATACACTTGCTCTTATTTTTTTTATAATAAAAGGTGGCAAACGAGCAAGCGGCCACCTAAAATCACTGAAATAGCGAAGCGACCGTTGCCCATAGACACCCGCAATCGCAGATGCGTCGCCCACCTGTAATCGACGGAGGAGGAGAAACACTGAAAAAGAATATTTCCTCTTCCTATGCGTCCTCTCCTCCATGAAGTCCACTTCCTCTTCCCATCTTGACGCCTGTCTTCTGTGTGGTCGTGGTATTACGGTGGGCGATCCAATTCATGCAAGAGATTTTGTTGTTGCTGGCGTCTACCACTGTTGATCACGCATATGACCATATGAGAATTTAAGATTTTAAATAAAGCAAGCAATGCTTTAATTTAATACCCACACTAAAAGTTGTAAATTAGTATCCCTTAGTAAAGTATTAGTAAGAGACCTCGTTCGGTAAGGTTATGTTGGAAACGCAAATAAGGAACATCTAATGAAATTTAAATTCTTATCTGATATATTTTTATACAAACCTTCGTTCGTCAATCGTTCATCATCGTTCTGTCTGCGTGGTGCTTGTATATGAGCCAAGCAACGCCTTCCGCACCCTGGGGGAGGCGACCGCGTACACCATGGGGTTGATGGCGGAGTTCATGTAGCCCAGCCAAGTACACAGCATCCATACGGAATCTGATACGCATGTACATAGCGCATCTAAAACACATAGTCTTAGTAAATCTCGGAAAAAAGAAGAAAGTCTCGATCAAAGGCATATAACACGTAGACTATAAATTATACATAAATTGTGTGAATTATTCAAAATATAAGGATATAAGTGTAATATTTAGATGGATGTATAGATGTATTTTTGTTTGAAGATATGTCCAGAACGGTTCAACGGATCTCGATGACATTTGGGACAGATGTAGAACATTATCCCTATAAAAGACCTGGTAAGTTTGATAAACAGCGTAAAACGCAACAACATAATAACATAATTTCAGGTTTCCTAAGAATAACTGTAATCTTACAGTTGTAATAAGATAAGTAATTACTCACCAGTAGGTAGCATGACGAAGAACGGTGTCCAGCACACGAGGAACAGCGTCATCAGCTTCAGTATGGTCATTGTGGCGCGACGCTGTCGAGCTGAGAAGTTGTCCCTAAGCAAAATACCATAACAAACTACATATTTTTATCAAAACTAAAAATCTAAAGTCTGAAACAACTAAAAGAAAACGGCTTGTAAAGTACAATAGAGAAGAAACACTTTTCAAGATATCCTATTAATATTATAAACGCGAAAGTTTGTATGAATGTATGGATGTATGACTGTTATTGTTTCATGCAAAAACTACTGAATGAATCTCGATCAAACTTTAAAATATAGCTTATAAATTAGAATAACAAAAAAAGAATAAGAAAAATTATACAGATATTGTGCAAATTATATCGATATAAGTGTAATGTTTACATGGTTTTTGTTTGAAGGTATCTCCAGAACACTTCAACGGATCTCAATGAAATTTGGCATAGAAATAGAACACAGCCAGGACAAACATATAGGCTACTTGCTAAGATCTCTTTTTAATTTGCACTCCCGGAATTGCGGACAAAATCTAGTTCGTGAATTTTGGTATATATAAATAGTGGAGTGCTTACCGTATCGCTTCGGGAGGGATGAGAGCAGCCGCACGAGTTAGGATGTTTAGATTCGGCAGTTGTCTTACATCCTGAAATTAAAAAAACGCAAAATGATTTATAGGTCCACTGCTGCATGGATGTGATCTCTATTAGGTACTATATTCTTTTCCAATTCTTTGTAATTCCTAATTATTTATGTATTATGGTTATGTGTCGTACTACTGAGGTAACTTCGGGCACTGGTGAGCGACCTCGGTGCGCGCGTATTGGCGGCGGCGCGGCCAGGCTGCGTAGTATCTTGGTGTAGAACACAATCATCACGACCGCCGGCGTGTAGAACGACAGTAGGATACTGCCGAACACGTACCTGGA
>JAAOEG020000023.1:9199965-9226533 GCA_011763625.2 Papilio bianor | reverse complement strand
TACATTATGTTAATGGAAATATATAAATATAAATACGAGTTCGATAAACAAGTTTTCTATAATCATAAAGCCCGCTCACCTTCATTTTTAACTGCACAGTTCGACTGTTAAATCTGTGCAGTTAAAACGAAGCTGTCTCAATGTGGTAATAATAACAAAGTAACGGCGCGAACTGAGGTTTCTGAAAGGGCCCTAGAGCTTAGGCTTAGGCTACGCGCCATCTGCGCTCGGCCACCTCAAACCCGGTGAAGTTGTAAATGCCTCTTCAAGGCAAATAGTTACTATCCAGTCGCAAAAAAATGTGGGCTTTTCTTATTTTTGATGACATGGCAGTGGTCACCCGCAGTTTATAGAAATAATGACAACAAACATGATATACTTGAAAACAAAACGCTTTGGGTATACCTTGTGGGTAAGGTCTCTGTCGGAGGAACACTAAATTTAATCTACGTACCTACTAAGGAATAACATTTTCTATGTTATTTTTATTTGGTATATGTATGTATATGTAGTTACAAATCTATGTGCTTATCTTAAGCCTAATTATTATTTCTAGAATTACAACCGCTGCACATGACATAATAAAAAACAAAAATATATCAAAAAATGCACCTGTGTACCAATACTTCCGAGAGCTTGGGGGGGAGGTACGAGCTTTGCTTAGTTTTGATGACATGGGAAAAGAGGGTCAAAAATTACAATAAATCTGCTTACTCAATACTATAACAGCATCTATCTGGCGTAATATATCGTGTCAGGTCAAAATAAAATTAACTGCTAATAAGTATTGTTATCCCGCTCGTTTTCTTTAATAAAACTGCGATAACAATATATTATTGTACGTGTGTGGGCAACTCTCAGTAACATAATCAGAGATGCATACGTTACATCAGCCGGTGGCAGGTGGCAGCGAGGACAAATATTAGCCGAGACAGCCGCTTCATGGAATCATCACTACCTTATGTTGACTAATTAAACAAAAAGATCTGTTATTTAAGTCCTCTTTACTGAGTTAATGAATAAAGTGTATTTGATTTACAAAGAAAACATTAAAAATAAAAAAGTTGTTGATTTTCGTGGCATTGGAGATAATAAAAAACGTAATTTAAATTATTTTTCTTTAACTAAACCGTCACCGTACGTCGATCAAGCCAGTTTAGTCCTGTCCCGCTGGTATGGTCATGTGCAGTTATATGCTCTTTAATAGGAGTTAAAAAACTTAATTGTGCAATAAGTATATGTTTCTTCCTGTTAATATCACCTTAATCGTGTGGATAACAGTAAAGTAAGCATCCAAGTTCTTTTAGTAATGTTGGATTCATACGGTCACTGACGGATTAGGTAATAGTAAGCTTCATATTTCTTTACACACATAATTACTGTGTCTACTATGTCCTCAATAGCATAGGTACAGTTTAAAGTAATGTTAATATACAGAATAACTGTAAAATTACAATAAAATTCAAATCAGGGACATTCATCGTCAGAAGATGATGCGGGCTAGGTTTTAAGGGACAACTACCATTAATATGGTTTATACTTATACATTTACATTTTACATTCTCTATGGTGGGGGGAGGATGTCTCCTTACCCTCCTTGGCGACGCATACTGACATGTACAATTTTTTTTCTCGCTTGTCACTAAAATACCAAAATGCCTAAAACAACAGTGATTAAAAAGACTCATCAATAAAATTAATTAATAATAATCAATCAAAACAAGAGACAAAAGGTATGTTGAATTGCAGCCAATTAAAGGTACCACAAAGTAAGCCCGCGCCGGTTACGGTCCAAATAAAAGGCTCGAAGGACCATAAACCGCTGCCCGGTAGCAACGCCGGCGACCATACCTCACCCCCCTGTCAGCCTACGGAGCTTAAAGCTTTAATACACGAAGCTTTTATTGTCTGCCTATGCTTTGTATGCAGATTTTCAACCCACATCTTTTCTTTAAAATATTGTAGTAGCTTATATTTTTTTGAATCAATATAAAAATAAATATAAACGTCTTGAATTTATGTTTTTAATTCATTATTTGGATTTTCAAATGTCAGTCTAGCACTTCTTAATTTTACATAAATTTGATATTGAATTCTTATTTATCATTCAATCTTGGCGTTTGTTAGAAAACCGGCACAATTTTTTGTGGTAATAAAATTTCGTAGTTTAATAGTTCTGGAAGCAACATTTTTAATGGAATTCGTACAAAAAAAAAGTGTTTATTACAGTTTATAAAGAGAAATCTCTGCAAATTTTATGTTGGTCCTTCGAGTCGGACGCTTCCTGTAAATCTTTTAGATAGAGACTTGTAGACACAAGGCGATAAGGCTCTCACGAACCGTAATTGACATTATAAGAAAAGCTTCGGACTTTACTCTTTAGAACTTTATGATAGTGTCCCAAGTTATAAAATAGATAATGTTGATAAAATCTATTCGTGGCTAAAACTGTCTGTGATAACTGAAAGGCTGTAAATGTTACGATATATAAAATTTACACTTTGATTATAGATTTATTTTACGATCACTTACATCTACAAAATAGTTATTGGAAATACTGATATATTTTTTATAGTTGATCGTTTACACGCAACTTCGTAGGTGCAGAAGTCAAAAACATTAAAAAGCCTATATTTTGTTCCAGACTACGTTCTGTATCGATGCAAAATTTCATCTAGATCCGTTGATCCGTTCTGGTGATACCTTCAAACAAACATCCATGCATCTTTACATTAGCTTTTATAATATTAGTGATGTAAGACGTTACATTATTTAGGTTTATTTAAGTGTACCTAAATAGTGTATAAAAACTATTGTTTCTTTTTCTTCAAAAAAAAACGAAAGAGATGAAAACACGTTTTTAAACAACTGTTGGTACAGTGAGAACCCATCGTTATTCAATTGCATAGACACAGGACAGGCGAATATGAAAGTAGCGTAGCTAAGCGTAGGTCATCTAGATTATTGGGTGCGCGATGTTCGGCGATTGGGCGAGAGACGCAAGAGGCGTGGCTTACAGCTTGAGGGGGGAATGCACTATAACCTCTGCAGTTACCTAATATGAGAAATAACTGAGACCACAAATCTACTTGTAAAATTAATGTAAAAGAAGGCATTTAAAAGTAAACTTGTCCAAGTTATTAGTAATATCGGCCATTTAATGGTTAACCAGTCCTAGTTCTAGTAATTTAGTTACTATTTGACGAGTCTTAGAGCGACAGTTAGTCTTCTTGAGTAACATACAATATGTAAAGCATTAGGAGTGAAAACTCCTTATGAAAAACTCCCTGCACACAGTAAGTAGACAGAGTCGATTTTTGTCGCAAATAAAATTGAGCTTTGTTCCATTGAAACTAAATTCAATTTTACTTTACACGATTTCTATACTCTTGCACAATAAAACGTGCGAAGTAATATTAAGCCTTGTTTCAAAAGCATAAAGCTCAATTTTTATTTACGATGAAAAATCTGCTGTCCGCCCCGGTGTTTCTGAATGGTTAATTGTTAGCATTCATCGTAGAAACAGATTATAAAGCTGTAATTAAATATTCATTTAAAATTTTAGTTAAAATGATATCATATATGCATAAGTAATACAAATTGAAACGGAGTATGCTACTAAGAAGAAAACGTATGAGAGCTTAGTAAAGTATGAGTTTGGGAATCTTAGAGAATCTGTAATCAGTGAAAGGTGGACTTCACTAAATGAACACGCCCACAAGAGCTAGAACAGTTAGTGTAAAAGGAGGGCACAAGTCTAGATCATCTCAATATTTCAACGAGCTAATATTTTTAATTCACAAAACCAAATTAATGTAAACACATTATTTAAGCAAATGTATCCAGCTTAAAATTAACATTTACACAAATCGTAAAAGCTGGAAAGAATTATAAAGGATAGATTTGATATGTTCATTTGTTTGTTTTGAATAGGTTCCGAAACTAATGAACCGATTTGAAAAATTCTTTTACTGTTGTGAAACCACACTATATCCGGGTGTTGTAAACTATTCTTGTTTATCTGCTCGGATGAAGGCGCTGACAAAAGAACCTGGAAATCTTAACTTATGCGGAAAACATGGGAATTTGGAGGGGAGGGGAGGGGAACTTGTACTCTTAGAAGGGAAATTCTCTATCTAAGAGTTCTTCCGATTCGTTATTTAAGTAAATTCTAGTAGCTTCTTGTTAGTTTGTGACCTAAAAATATAAAAAATATTTAATATTTAAAAAAACGATTAATCTCATTATACCATCTTCTTGTACATGTGAAATTTTGCACATATAATGTGTTCAGCCCAGTATGCGGCAAAGTTTATGGTCGATTAATGTATTTTATATAGTGTTAATATTCAAAGATATATCTTTGAAGCAACGAAATTTCAATAAAATCTTATCAACTATCAAGATCTGTTTATCATAAGAATTTAGTGTTAATTGCAAAATAATCACATACGAAATAAGAAATTGATTTTAAGAACAATAAAATAGTTCTCTATATCAATTCTATAATCCAAACATCCATACATACAATAAATTGGAGTGTCTGTTTGTATATAAACGGTACATACACCAAAATATTTATTTTTACAATTTTTGTCTGTCTGTCTGCCCGTCTGTTTGTTCCGGCTAATCTCTGAAATGGCTGTACTGATTTTGACGGGACTTTAATTGGCATGTAGCTGATATAATAAGGAGTAACTTAGGCTACGTTTATCTATACAAATATTATAAATGTGAAAGTAACTCTGTCTGTCTGTATGTCTCGCTTTAATTCTAAAACTACTGAACCGATTTCAATGAAATTTGGTACATAGTCTAGAACCTGAGAAAGGACATGGTATTCTTTTAAAGCGAAAAGCGGGTAAGTAAAGGTTGAAAGGGCAGATGGGAAGTAGTATGGAAGTAACGTCATTTTTAAAGCAAGATTTTTGAAACATTTTTGTTTGTTTATTCGATATAAATATATATGCCATTCAGAGTTTGTTCAACTTTTACCCTAAAGGGTGTAAAATAACTTATTTAATAATACGTTATTGTCTCATTTGTAAAATAATTATAATAAATAATTAAATATGCAACCCAAAGACACAATTCCACGCGAACAAAGTCGCGGGCGCAGCTACTAATATTATAAACAGGAAAGATTTAATTGTTTGTTTGTATTAAATAATTTCCGAAACTATTGAACTGATTTGAAAAAATAATGCACTGTTGAGAAGCTACAATATCCCCGGCTGCTATGCTTTTTCTTATTCTGATTTATTTCTAACTAGCTGTCGCCCGCGACTCCGTCCGCGCGTTTATTTTATCGTCCTTTTTTTCGCAATAAAAGGTAGCCTATGTCCTTTCTCAGGGTCTAAAGATTTTCAATGCCAAATTTCATCAAAATCGGTTGAGAGGTTTAAGCGGTAAAGCGTAACAGACAGACAGACACAGTTACTACTTTCGCATTTATAATATTAGTAGGGATTCTTCGCGAAAGAAGTCGAGGGCAAAAGCAATAGACGATTTAGCACTTTTTTCATCTCCCGAGACAGTCCGGTGTCAACAGTGATTTTTGGATATCAAGTTTCATTAAGACTACAGCGGAACCAATTTCCACAAGTGAGGTGTACAGTCAGTTAGGTTTTTTGTATTTTTTTTTAATTAACAAATAGTTATTTGCAGATTAATGAATAATTTTTGTAATTTGAATAAATGTTTGAAGTAATTCAAGATTAGTGATATTTATATATATATATATATATATATATATATAAATATATATATATATATATTTTATTACTATTTTATTAGGGTAGTAAATAGATTGAAGTTTAATTAGCGACATGGTCAATGGTCATATGTCGATCCTAATCTTGAATTTTATCTGTTTTATTTTGCACGCCATTAACATGTACTACTAATCAGAGCGGCTGCTTATTAGAAGAGATATAAGAATATTATTAACTTTTACATTTAAAAATTAGCCAATTATTTTTATTCTTGGTTTTTTTTTAATTAATAAATACACAAATACACCGTTGTCAGGCAATCAATGAGCTGATTGTTTTAATTTACGAATTTATTTCATCACTAATTATCCTATTCCCGACAAAAAGAAATCTAAAAACACGAGAATTATAAAAACAGGTCCAAACATTCTTGAGTTATAAACGGTGTTACTAACCAACATGATTTTGTTTTAATGATATAACCTAGCTTTTGCCCACGACTCCGTCAGTGCGGAATTAATAAATCTTAGTGAGTAGCTTACATGTCTTCTCGACTATGTTCTGTATCCATTGAGCCAAACATCAATCCAACCATCCATCCACCGAAACATTAGCATCCAATACAAATTTTAAAAATTTGTATTATTTACAAATAAGTATTTATAAAATACTGCACAAACATCATAATGTCTACATAAAATTTAATTATGTAACTTATTTAAATGACTGTCACTATTATTTTGCAATATATATTTAGTCCGTTTATTTAAGACATCGATATTCTATGTTAATTTTGAAATTAATTTTAGCATACAATTATATGAAAATTCTAGAATTTTTTTGATGGTTTCCTCAGATATTAATAAAAGTATTATTGCAATAATTCAGCGGCGTTTAAATATAAAAAGTGATGTGTTTTTTTTAATATAATAAATTCCCAGTAATTTATTTTAAATTAACTTTTTCAATTATATTTTGCGATCACGGATTGCATTATACAGACATGATCATTTCAGTAATATTTTGGCAAAAAATTATATAATAAAAGTGTTTTTCATGCGATTGTCAGAGTTCTATTCAACAACAGAAGGACGCACGGGGATCGCGGGCAGGGGGGAGTCAAGCGCACGCGTCCGCCCCGCGCCCGTTCCCACGCACGCACACACGCGCCTACCTTACATCGCACGCACACAGACACGTGATACTACACACACACGCAATGTCAGAGGCGCGCGCGCAGCTTGCGACCGCTCTGCACAGAGTAACTTCACTTTTTGTGGGAGATAGATACAATTATTCCGATATTTCTTAATAGGGTTAAAACCTAGGTCCTAGAAATGATAATAATTCTTTGAGCACTACGGAAGATATGCATATGTAAATACAAGACTGTCCATCTTGTCGGAGAATATAAATTTATGATTATATCGAATGGGAAGGGAAATGTGGATATGACGGAGGAAAGGACGCATAGGAAATATTGTCTTTCAAAGCGTATCCTCCGTCGATTAAAGCTAACTCCGGTGACCGGTTACTCATTGCAATATTAAAAAAACTACAGCAATAAATAAGTAATTTGAAATTGATATATATGTAAAAAATAATAAACTAGTTGCAAAATTGTCTATGCATAGCTTATCTGTACACCCGCACGTTAACATCCGCCGATCTCTATTGAACGCCACACGTCTGGCCGCGATTGAAGCCGACATAACATGACATGCAGGCGGCGGTAGGGCTCCAGGCAGCCCGAATTCTATCGCCAAGGTGAGCCGTTGACATTGCATATTGTGTCAGTACAATGACGGACAACACAATACCGTCCGATATGATGATACATCGAATACTGAGCAATGCAGACTCGTACAAAAAAAGATGTACTGATACATATAGTGTGTTTAATCTTACAATTGTAAAAATTGGATGGATGTTTGTTTGAGTTTGTCGCCTACTGCTGTAGGGATTTCGATGTAATTTGGCATAGTTGCAAAGGATACTCTGGAAGAACACATAGGTCATTTTGATCCCGGAAATAGTTACGGTCCCCGAGGCATACTTAGTTTTTTGTTATTTATATTTTTACTCGATAATTCCGCAACGGTACAACATATCTTACTGAAATTTAACATAGATATAGAACGGTTTGGGATGACACATGGGATACTAAGTTTCATTTTTCATCGGAGGACGGAGAGGAGTGTAACGCAGCGAGATATTAAATGGGTTTCCCCTGCTAATACATACATAGATTCAAAATATTATGGTTAATACAATAAAAAGGAATATAATATTTGATGAAAAGTCATAGAAAAGCGTACCTTATTCTTCAATATTATACTTTTGTAACATATATGTATTGTATATTTAATAAATTCCTTATTATTTATGTATCGCGGAGTGTTCATTGGCCACGCTTCGCGCTGTTCTATTGTAAGAGTTCGTGGAATGTAAGGGTCGGGTTACACGCACGTGCACCTACCCCTGTGTATTGTGTACACAACTTCAACCTCTTCTGACAATTACTTTAACATCAACTTTTATCGTCGTCGATAATCACGCACACGTACAAACACTTATTTTAGAATTGTAATACATATGGAACCTATAACAGGATTTAAAACAATTATATAAATGCAAAAATTTGTTTATTTTTAAATTGATTCCATGAACGAAACGTCTTGATACTTTGGTTGTAGCGAGATCTTGATATCGCATAAACACTTTTAGCACTTAATGCGTTACTTGAACAGTACCCCGCTGACTTTAATTACGAAATTATGCAAAATATAGCTGTCGCCCGCGACTCCGTCAACTAAATTAAAATAACGCACGTGAAATACGTGAATTAGCCGTTTTTATTTTGTTATAATAATATCTCACGAATGTTTAAACAGTATAATTTATGGAATATATTTATTTTATCTTTAGAAATTAATTTACACTACACTTAAGTAAAAAGTTGACAATAACTTTCATATAAGGTGTATTAAAAGAATAAAAACAGCGATCAGCTATCGCTTTTCGATCAACATAAATATAGTCCGGGGCGTGATGCTGTCAGGGTCCGATCGCGCGATGAATATGTAACAATGGCGAACGTCTTTCCTTTTTAATTGCTCGCCAACGCCGCCGGCGTTCGGGATTCAATTCTACGAACCTTGTATGGCGAACGATGGGCACACGTTTGTAATTACTGAGCGTGTACGTTGCGCGTTAGGTACGACTTCAATCGAGATATTGGCTTGACAAACGTGCAATGTATGCGCAAGAGACGTCGGCTCTTGGCTCGCAACATAAATCCAAACGGCCGGCCAGCAACCCTTTATTATACCGAGACATGATCTGCCCCGGGCGATGGTCGTACGAAACGAAGGCACGCTTAGCAACGTTCGAGCTCGCGGTCCTATTTGTGACTTAGGTCGGAGTGTTTCGTATATTTTACCTCGAAGTATTATCACCATATTTAAAAGAACAATTTAAACCGAAAGCCCTGGTAGTAGATCTTATTTCCAACAATATAACCCCAACAATCTTGTGTTTGAATTTACATAGTTACACAATTTAATATCATGCAAACAGGATTATGAATCATAGTAATATCATAAATAGAAAAGTTAAGATGTATGGATGAATGGATGTTTGTTTGAAGGTATATGAAGAACGACTCAACAGATCTCGAAGAAATATTAATAAATGCAGAACATAATCAGAATCTACTCGCAGACGGTGTCGCGGGTAACTACTTGTTTAATAAAAAAAAATAGGAAATCATAAATTAAAAGTATTATATTGTACGGTCCCCAAAAGATCCTCAGTATACAGTCGTAAAGCAAGCGGAGTGACGATCCGCGCTGCATACAGATAGCTCGGGAAACACGCGAATTGACGCGATCACCAATTGTCACAATTTTTTGTACACGAAATTCCACGTGAAGTATGGGAACGAATATTATATATTCACGGTGTCCGTTTTAAAAGGTAACTAGCATTCCTAATACCAAACTGACGTAGGTCCATGCTTATTGATATAATATAGACAGACAATATTATCTGACCCGGTGGGTATAAGTAATTTTTATTAAATAGCTCATTGCAATGCCAAATTACCACTTGATTCTTGTCGGACCGTAGCTGTCTTATATATTGTATGTGTGCCATTTTTAACCTGTAGTAAGTTCTATATATTTTCTGGCAGAACGAAAAAATATTATTTAACAACTAATATTATAAATGAGGAAAACATTGATGTATGTTTGTTTGAAGTTATCTCCAAAACGGCTGAATTGATGTCGCTTATATTTGGAACAAATAAAGAACATAGTCTGGAAGAACACATAGTTACATTATTCAATAATTCCGCGTGGAAAAAGACGCGAGCGAAGCTAGTACTTGTTAAATTTGATAACAGGCTCTGGCCATATAAGTTTGCGGTACTATACTCATAAATCGAATCATTTTTGAGTTGTCATGTCATTACAGAATTGAGTCATGTCATTTTTTGAGTACGCTTGTCAGTTGACTCTGATTTCTTCTACAAGAGAACAGAATGTTAAAGCCAACATCCGGGTGCGAGTTGTATCGTAATAGGAAATATTCAAGTACTTTATCTGATATTGAATCAACGATAGCACGAGCACGACGGGGTCGCGGCCCGCAGTGCTAAAGGACAAAACAACTGATACGATTCCTCTCTACATAATCGTAACAATGCACGAACACGATTTATGTCGCCGTGTCCCAAGAAATTTTGTACAAATTCAACCACACGCGAATAAACATTAGCTTTATTATTACCATTGAATTAAAAACATGTTTAGCGTTAGATAATCCACTCAATAACATAATGGTATTAAAATTAGTGGAGAAGTTAGGTTAACAAGTTATTCTTCAAAGATTAGACAGTTGTTTTAAGTCAGAACAAGTCTAGATAAATAATTATAAAAGTATTAATTTTAAATATTACTAATGTTAGAGCGTCGGTGGATTAAGGGTTAACACTTGACTTGTAAACTGCTAATTTTGTGTTCAAATACAGCAAGAACAAACGTGTTTTTAGATTTCTCAAACGTACATTTACCCGACGTTCTTACGATGAAAGATCTTGATGCTACCTGCACTACGCGAAGATAATCAAAGATATGTGTAAAGTGAACCGTAATGGGCCAGCGTGGTTGACTAAACTCTAGTCACCCCTAACTAAGGGTAGTCTCTGAGCCTTACAGTGGGGACTTAAAGTGAGCCGACGACGATGGCCGTAACCAGCACTATTCTATACATTTTATGAAGATTGTTCATTGCCAAAGAATCTCTTATCTTGCGGATATAGACGTTAACATCCCTTACTAAGGTAAGTCTCGTCGAGTTTACTTCGAACGTATGTCGTAATACTTGTAACTCTTGTACTTGCTGTCTCTTTTATATCAAAGAGGGTGAAAGGGATGACAATATGTCTTAGTAGTCACTGCAGTTTTATGGTTATGTTTTTGCTAGCTTCATTACTTCGCACTGATCTGATCTGATGGTTTTAACATTTAAATTTGACTTCATTTAATTAAATAATCAAATGGCTTCTGTCACAACAATGATTTAGACGTTGACATGTATTAAGTTATTGATTCGTTATTCGTTTTAAGACATTTAAATGATAATCGATTTGCATTTATATATAAATATGCAAATCAGAATGTGTATGTGTGAAAAATGTAATTCAGAAATTCTAAAATTAAATCGAATAAGATCAAGTGATCAATCAATAATCTAGTGACTTAGACAACTTATGGTTTAGTATAAAACAAGAATCGTAGAACGAACAAATCTTACTAATCTTGCTAACAATATAAAAGAGAATATTTAGATGGATGTATATTTGTTAGTATCTCCAGAACGGCTCAACAGATATCGCTGAAATATAGGAGATGTATATCATAGTGTGTTCTACATATGTTACTAATTATTTTATTTTTAATTCCGCGAGGAGGATGACGCTGGTGACAACTAGTTATTCTATAAATCCAGTATAGCGTGTATAAACATGAAATTATAATGTTCGTGACGAAATAAAAATTAATTTACTAAGATATATTATCTATACATGTTATAAAATTGGAGCGTCTGTAATATTAAAATAACCGTTTTTTACTACATGCATATGATGTACAAATACGGTACATACACCAAAAAAACATTTTTTACAATTTTTGTCTGTCTATATGTTTGGTCCGGCTAATCTCTGCAATGGGTGGACCGATTCTGACGGTATTAGCAGGTAGCAGGTAGCTGATTTAAAAGGAGTAAGTTGGGCTACGTTTATTTTAGAAAAAGAACGAACGGACAGAGTCGCGGGCGACAGCTAGTCTTCAATATAGTTAATCCAGTCAATGTTTACACCTAAGTTCCCACGGTTAAATAAAAAGTTGATAATGTAAAAGAGTTTCTATTATTTATTCCGGAATATAAAAATATATCCTTTGTTAATAAGATTCACACAAAATAAACATCGTTCTAACTATATTTGTATCAGATAATGTAATTATAGTAAATATTTATAATAGAAACTATTGTGTTAACACAAAGAGACAAAAGGGACATACAGACAGACTGGTTTTATGGTTTGAATACATATAACAAGTATTTGCAAACCATAAGAGGAGATGGAATACATTTATAAGGCAATGAATGTTAGACGATATCTGTTTTTTTATTTATAATGGACATACTTATGACATTTGATTTAATTATTCACTTTTTATAGCTATATATAGCTTTTCCACGCAACTTGTTCCGCGTGTAATTAAAAAGAATGGTAGCCTATCTGTTCTTACGGACTATATTCTGTATCTATGCCAAATTTTGGAGTTATTTCTTATCTTAATATAATCTTGGAGTTTTGGAGATATTTCTTAACAAACATCCATACATCCATCAATGTTTTATGAAAGCGTCACATAGATGAATATAATATTTGCCAACTCTAGTTAGCTTTAGTTATGATGGTGATACACTTATAATGTTTTTTTTTGCAAAAATACATGTGGTTATTAAAATGAAATGTATCTTGATACCAATAATATAAAAGTTCTTAAGAATAAATTTAATCCAAGTGATCAAAGCCATTTGAATCGCCAATGCCTAACTTGTGGGAAATAAGCCGGCATTCGGCTGAAGCCCTAAGGGCCGCATTCCCTAGATTGGCCGCCTCGGGCGCTCGCGACTTCAAAACCACCGGTTCACAAACATGTCCTTTTGTGAAATGTGAAAACCTTAGGAAATTAACTTGCGTCACTTTCGTTTGAACGTTCACACAGCTTCGCATAATGTTACGTGAATTTTAAACTTGTAAACATGACTTAAAAGTCTCCAGTGGTACAAAACAATATAAATTTCTTCAGAAAATTAAAAACAGCTTACGAAAACAACAAGTGTATAGAGGGATTTTATTGTTTTTTCTTATTTACAGAAATTAATGCGAGGAACATTGGTAAAATCAGCAACAATATCTGTTGCACGAATTGACTGGTGCAACGCAATACCACGACCACAGAAGACAGGCGTGAAGTGGAAGTAATTCCGTGTTTCGTTTAATAAGTATGCTTTCTGGAGGATTAATATTAGTGCTATGCCCCTTCCTAACCTTTCTTATAAGGGTTTTGATACGACGAGGAAACATTCTCTTTCAGAGTGTCTACTCCTCCGTCAATTAAAGTGGGCAACACATCTGAAATTGCGTATGTCTATGGGCAGCGGTCAATTCGCTATTTCATCGCGATCTCAGGTGGCCGCTTACTCGTTTGCCTTCTAGTAATTAAAAAAAAACTCAAAACAATATTTAATTAGGCAAACAACTATTTAATTAAGTTCATTTGCTTGAATGAAGCTTTTAATTAACAAATCTACGAAAATATTATATTAATTATCTTCTAATTAATTCTCTGAATTAAAGTAATATAGGAAGTCACATCTTTAAATGTGGTATACCAATTTATATATGATAGAAGTGGAACAGGAAATAAAAGCTAGTAAAATTATAGAAAGTCAAAGGAAATGATATCCAATCAAAACTGTATCCGTTATAGTTTCAAACAAGATGGACAAAAACTTGTTTAAACAAATCAATAATCAGCGCAACCCGCAACTTCAAAAAAAAATTGCCTATAATATACCCGTCCTCATCAGCTACCTCCAAGTGTAAATCCCGTCAAAATCGGTAGACCTGTTTCGGCGATTAACCATAACAAACGTGGCGTGCGGACAGCATCACTACATAGTATAAAACAAAGTCGCTTTCTCTGTCACTATTTCCCTATGTATGCTATCTTTAAAACTACGCAACGGATTTTGATGCAATTTTTTTTAATAGATAGAGTGATTGAATGATTGAATGTATAATAACATCCATTAAATAGTGGAGAAATACTGTTATTTTTCAGGTTTCTAATGTGATATCGTTTATAATTACTTTTTACTGCTTACATTGCAACAAACGCAGGCTGAACCCTACGAGATTTATCAGATTTATACCTATGCAAAGCCGGAGCGGGCCACTAGTTAACTCATAAAAAAATATTTTACGTTATAGGTAAAGCAAATATATTTTTTTCGATATTGCAGACACTCCGATTTTATTAACCGAATCTAATAATACACGCGCTAGGTATATATTATTGCATAAATAAATAATAAAAAATAATATCAAGATGAATATAAGATAAGTAAAATCTATTTAGTAAAGATCGAATGTATTTGATATTCGTATTTCATTAGAAAACCTAAAGATGAATATACACTATAATATTTTCTCGAGCATTTTTATGTAATGTATCATTTTTGGTAATGGATGGATGAACGGAAATCGCTGAAATTGGCATACATATTATAAAAAACAGTCTGCACACCATAAAGGCTACTGATGTTTTTAATCCTGCGCATATGGTGTCGCAGGCAACAGCCTCACCAACAGGCACCAAAAATGGGTGCCCATAGTAAAATTTTGGAAAGGGGTCCATGGGATGAAAAGTTTGAGAACCCCTGACAAAAACATAATAGTGTTCGAATTTAAATAAAGCCTCTTATGTTAATTAAATGTACAAACGATATTTCCATAGAGAGTGTCCTTGTTTCCGGTATAACCTCAAGAGATGGCGTTGTATCGGTTCATAGATATCACATTAAATCAATGAAACTCGAGAGGAATTGAATATTCAACAGTGGATAAACAGACAAGTATTACAACATTCAAAGTGTATGGCAGCTTGTGGTTAGCTGCGATCAGATCAGTCACAGATTTTAATTAATTTTCAGATCAGATTTATTAATTTACTAACACTTCTTGTGCTAGGATATCGTTCACGACAGTCATAGAATTCCGCGATTCGAACCCTCGACCGTGTAATCAGTTTATATAGACCAGAGTGTAAGGCAGATTTTAATTGCAATTAAAATTGAGCTACATTCTGTTGTAATAATGTTAGTTTAACTTTGCATGTCTTTTATCTTTTATCAAGAGCAAATATAAAAACAATTTTATTTTCGATAAAATTCTGAACTAAGCTACATTTCGGTAAGCCTCTGAACGAACCCTTAACCAATTAGGCTTGTCGCTCTTTTGCTTCAAGGACCCATTGCGGGATCTGTAAATTAAGAGGAAACCCTGCTCAGGGATAACCCCTAGCCTTAGCATCCCTTTATAGCACACCGATTATTAAAACTGTGTCGCATGAACCCACATAAAGTTGGAATGGTATTATATTCGCCATAGATAATCTCACCCATAGACTTCATAGCCACAAACGTGTTCTCTGACACATTTTTTATATAATTCTAATGACACGCAATTAAATTATTTGTGCCTAAAATCTTATCACGGAATAACATTAATTTTATATGCATCTGTGTTTAACTAATAACGGTTTAATACATTCTATTGAGATTAAGATATACGTAAAATTACTCACACAATCACTGTCACAGATCTACACCAGCTAACTGGTGTAGATAAACTTCTAACAGTGTAGCGCCCGCTTTAACATCTTCGAACGAATGGGCCGGCTCGCCCGGTGTATATACCACGGCCACACAGAAGACAGGCGTGAAGTGGAAGCAATTCCGCGTTTCGTCTGATGAGTGTGGTGCCGGAGGCCTAGTACTACTCCTCTTCCCCTTACCAACCCTTTCCTATAAGAAAAGGATGGAAAGGAGAGGACGCATAGGAAGAGGAAATATTCTTTTGTTTTTTCTCCTCCTCCGTCGATTAAAGGTAGGTAACGCATCTGCAATTGTGGATGTCTTTGGGCAACAGTCACTTCGCTATTTCAGGTGGCCCCGCTTGCTCGTTTGCCACCATGTATTATAAAAAAAACTTCTATAAATTGGTCAGTTAGATTTTAAGATAAATGTTGAGATCTCGTTTTATATTCATCATTGCTCCCTCCTATCTAGTACTGTCGTTATTAATTGATCAGTCAACATGTAACTTACAAATCATATCGTCCGACTATGGTCACTCGTGATGTAACGACTATGCAAATTGTTTGCGCGAGCGCAACTCGCAGGGTCGTCGACCGCGCTCACTCGTAGCCCTACTCGATGCGAGAATCGATTTGTACCGCGCACATCAGATAGGCTCAATGTCGATATCATACGGATCTGATATCGATTTTTTCTCAATCGTCTACTCAGGACGTGATTAAATTTTTGATTTAAATCAATTCGTTTATTATTTCATTACAAAACGATAGCGATATCGCTAGTAGAATCGACAAAATGTGTCAAAATGTATAGAGAAATTACATGACAAGTATGTGACATATCGAAAGATATTGTCAATTGAAATTTGAAATTCGTTATGGTATCTATTTGGAGTGATTGCATTTTGTCAAGGGGGCAGTTGTCTTAGCAATAAGCCTGAAATGAGTCTATTAATCCACGATCCATAATCAATATAAAGCTTACGTCAAATAAAAGCGGGTCAAAGATTACCGCTACTTCTACTTACGTCAGTGACTAGAACTTTATTAATTCGAAATATTACAGCGGAACTCTTTTAAACATTACAATTATATGCAGTGACAAATCAACTGTGCCTATTTGTGTTGTATTAGTTCTGTATCGGGAGAGGCTTAGCTTACCTGTATTTCAAAGTCTTGGAACGCTTGAGCTATATTTTTGACAACGTCATTTATGGGTCACCAGGGCAGCATCAGCATTGGCTACAACACTGCGTTTAACTCACCGCGTGCGTTATAGCCGGTGTAAAGCTAACTAATGCAATACAACAAACAATGGATGCGTGCAGCGAATTAAACAGGCGCTTGGCCCGTCGCTGGAAGATAGCCTGATGGATTGTAAACGATACGTTGTATAAAATATCTTAAAGGATATAAATAGCAAGAAAACACACGCCCGTTACCCATTAGGGTAAGCAGGTTACGACTTCCAATGTGTTTAAACGCGTTTTAGTGAAATTCTTCGCGTGTGTTTTGTCTGCAGTCAGAAGCAAAACAAGTGAATGCCGTACACTAACAGTTTTAAGCAGTCATCGTGCTCCTACGTTCAGCAGCTCGGATACTTGGAGCCGTCCGTGTACGGCAGCCGTTAACTTTATAACATCAAAAATAAAATGAATTAAAACGACCGGCAATCAGAGTCCAATAAACAATAATACAGAATAATACATCACAGACCTTTTAACACATAAATATAAACGCTACAATTCATCTCATCCACAATTAGTGGGTATCCATACAAATTAAAAGTTATGAAAATAATCCGGCTATAAAGTTGAGGGTAATAAAAACCACCGCCAACAAACGCCACACCGTCAATTTGTGAGCTTTTTTTACCAATAAAATTTGTTAATGGGTCAACATTATTAAAAGGGACTGACAAAAAGGCTTATTCAAAGTCTACAGTCTATAGTGAAGAAAGAGTGCATTTCATTTCATTCAAACGGAGGATATATTGCATCTTTAGAATTAAGTAGTAATTGCGCTTACTTACTAAATGCTTGCAAATATTTACTTTTAACTGGAGTATAATCAAATAAACACGCATGTCGTCAAACAAAATTTAAGATAATTACGGAATTTATAAATCCAATTAGAAAGCGTAAGATATATACGACATGCCTATCAATAAACATATCACATAATAAATTTCCTCAAGGAAATGTAGTACTATAAACCGAAATCCTCTATCTTTGTTACAAGACAATAAATAAATTTTAAAATATGAACCAATTTCTATGCTAACAAGGACTGACCCAATTTATCAGATTTAGAATAAATAAGTGTTTGGAATTATCAGAATATTGATTATTGGGATGATCGTGATTCGCTCGTATAATCAGATGTAACACTAAGGTGTATTAAATGTCAAGGCTGTGCATAGATATACATCGGTAATGTTTGAGATAAGATAAGGGTTATCGCTACACTAATAGATTACTAATGTAATCTGATAATAGAGATGATTAAATTACCAGGAAGTTTTCTCGAAAATATTTATTTGAGATGTTGCATTAATTTTCTGTGGTAGAGCCCGCTTTAACATCTTCGCAAGGCCGGCTCGCGGGGTGTAATAACACGACCGCACAGAAGACAGGCGTGAAGTTGAAGCAATTCCGTGTTTCGTTTGATGAGTGTGATGCCGGGCCTTATCTTTGTCTACTTCCCTTCACACCCTTATTTTACAAGGAAAGGATGGGAAGGGGAAGTGGACTTACGGAGGGGGATACGCATAGGAAGAGGAAATATTATCTTTTAGTGAGTCTCCTCCTCCGTCGATTAAAGGTAGGCAACGCATCTGTAATTGTGGATGTCTATGGGCAGCGGTTACTTCGCTATTTCAGCGATTATAGGTTGCCGATTGCTCGTTTGCCACCTTTTAATATAAAAAAATACTAGAGATTTTGGAAATCACATTAGAGATTGTGGAAATTAGAATTAAAGAAAACAATTGTCTTTCACCACCAACTATTCATCTGTTCTGTAAATATTCAATGAAAATAAAACAATCGTCAACAAAACATAATTCAAAGGATTAGTCAAAGAACCCAAGCGCCGATTTTCTTGGTTGTTTTACAAGTTTGACAGTGCTGTACTTTATTTTTACCCAATAGAGTTAACAAGCACCTATGTGAATGTTACAAGAAAACAAATAAGCGACAAATGATACATCAAATATCAAGATAAAAGCGAATACTTGGGATAATTGAGGTAACCGAACAAATGGTAGACATTAGCAGGGGAGATATTTCGGCTCGCCACTCCGACACCGACGTGTTATTAATTACGTGCATTTCACACAACTGAGGGTTCATCTGAAGGAGGCTAATCGGTCGACGGCACCGATTTAATGCAGCAACACATCGTATTAAGAGGCTTCTAACAAAAATAGTTTTTGTTGTTGTATAGACTATTTTCTATAATAAAAACAGCATAGACTATGTTTATTTAATCATTAGCCTGTGTCATTTCTATTCTAGGCATAGACAATATGGTAAACCAGAATATATAAAGACCCCAATAAAATTCAAAAATCTATATAACAAAATATATTTCTAAAAACTTTTCACAATATTAAAAGTAATATACTTTGGAACTTATTTATAGTAATAGCAATGGAATCGTGGTCTCGGAGTTGTATTAACATTCAACCAACGCTTGTTTCAAAAGTGGAGGGTTATCAGGAATACGTAATTATTTAGAGACATTCCCTCAAATTAGGAGAGTGTAGCCCGGCTTTATTATCTCTTAAACATACGTAGTGTCGGCGGAGACGCTAATGACGAATTAAGTAGCGGGTAATAAATTGTAAGAAGATAATCGTTAAAAAAGTCACCTCGTATTTTAGGCGAGAGCATATAAACTGAACATTCCAAGAGGTCTACTGTAACAGTTCATCATTAACTAACATAATGAGAATTTACATAAAGTAACTTGATTTAACTTGATTTTAAAAGTATTTAGGATCGTTTAATAAAAACAGTGTACTTAAGACAATGCATTGCACAGAAAAGATACGACGGGATCAAAGTAAAAGTCGATGCAAAAACAGTAGTACATAATATTATATATAACCCTTGAGAATTTGTAACAAGTCTGAAAAACACATAGGCAATTACTAAGGTTTTTTTTTTATTTCCGCGAGGACGGCGTCGCGGGAAAAAGCTAGCAATACATCATTCTGAAAGCACTAACGTGATTAAATCACTTTCAATAATATTGATATTAAACGAGAATCATTAAACAATCCAAACTCTCGACAAATACTCGATGTCAAATTGACCATCAGAGCAACGGACTCCACTGAACTTGGCCAAAAAACCATGAAGAATTCTCTTAAAGTAAATATTCATTGAAATCGATTCGAGTCTTCATCTCCGAGTGTTTACTTAGTAACAGTCCGTTTTGAATAAATCGATTTACAATGGACTAGACAACAACAAAGAAATTTTGTCTTTATCATTTGTACAGTTAAGCTTAAAATCGCGTCGTTTGCTTGGATCATAGAATGTAGCAAGATAAACTAAATTTTATTTCTATTGCAATACAGTTTAATTTTAAATGAATAACTCAGACCAATGAGATTCATAATAACACAGTAGGTATGAGATCCTCAGTACAAAAAAAACCTGATGGCGCGAAAGCTATTTTAACAGGAAGTTGTCTTAAAATATGATCCTGTTGTTTTGCGAAAGTTTAATGGACCCATCAACGAAAAGGGTAACGTATCTTTTAAGAGATGTAACTCTTTTCCTAGAATGGATCAAAATACTGTCGGAAATAACGATGCCAATGCTAATGCTTTCACTCGTAGAAATGCACAATAGGTTGACAAGTGTGTTCATTAAAAATTCCGTACAAATCTAATTTTTCCCTTATAAATATTTAAAAAGAAACAAAAAAGGGCATAAATTAGATTCCGAACTTGTTCTTGCGTTTTCGAAAGGCAAGTTTGAATAAAATAAAAATAAAGAAAACACAAATCGGAAAACAACGTAACTTTAGTACTACCAAAAACTAATGTAATATTTAGCATTATGTTATTTATTTACGTATTATACGTTTTAAAGAGAATTAGTAATAGTTAAAAAGCACTATTTTATGGAAAATAGGAATAATAAAATATATTTAAAACAATAATTAGAAATAAGCCAAGCTTCTTCAGCACCAAATCTTCTTTAGAAAGTAGGCAAACAATTTCGCGTAAAATGTAACACTGTGTATGTAAAAGGAATTGTAAAGGCAATTTCCCTTTCGTTACATGAAATTTACATGTCGGTACATTTGGGCCGGCACACATTGACCCCAGGCCATCGATCAAGGCTGGGCGGGCCGTGCTCATGTTAAGGCATTATCCGTAATAACAGGTTGAAAGCGGTCATCTCCGAACACGAGGGCATACGTGAAATATTACAATGAACGTTTCAAACCAAAAATATACAGAACAATAACTGTCGAATTCATGCGATTATGCTTAATTTTATCACATAAATTGACAAAAATTAACCTAGATTACACAAAGAAGTATTATTATTCTTCTTAATACTTAAAATAGCTCCTCTTTGTTTAAAATAGCTAAACGAAAGATTTATCAAAACAACAATCATAACTAAGTTAAAGTACCTAACTCGAAATAAAAACATTACAGCACCCTTTCGTCGAAACGAGATCGTTCTCACAAGCGTTATGATTCATTGCGCAAGCATTGTACTAAAACACAGCCCTAATTAGTAATATTAAACAGCCATACAACACTTCCATGATGCCTCCATTACACCGTTCTCACTCAGTATGACATGTCGTTTTACACTTCATACTTAAAGTTTTCGTTTACTTTAAGTGATATCACTTTTGGTATTCACATTAATTTCCTCCCGTATCTAACTGATAATGTGACTTCGTCTTACAAATTGAGTCACAAGACGTCGATTTCTGATCAAATCACAAATACCACTTATAATAAAAATCATTCAAGACATATGCACACAATGGAGATAATTATTTGAATAACAATGTTAAAGAAATCTACAATTATAAAAAACATAAATCTGTCTAGATATCTAAATAGTAAGTCTCAAAATGAAAGCCAAAATCGCAGTAATAGTAACGATAGATTAATTAGTGTACCATTTGCTATGCTAATTTGTATCAGTAAAACAATCTATAAATCTCGACGGTCGAAGACAAAGTAAACATGCAAAGATACGAGTTCGCATTAACAAGCTTGTAGAAGCTATGCAAATCCACGCCCACCGAAGCTTGTAAAATAGTATACTATTTTGACAACAATGTTGTATGTTTTACTGGCAGTTGTCTTTTTGTCGTCTATTGCATTGATCCTTAGTACGACTTGTAGCGGCTAATTGGAAGTTATAGTTGTCGAGAGATCGTCGCAGTATATTGAAGCAAATCGCATTAAATCAAGCTGAGTAATCACCGATGAACGAAAATAGATCAGTGCTCGTTGAAATTCTACTGAAAGACTTCATTGAAACCATCAGCCGTTAATTGGCTTGTTAATTTTGAAGCATTACTTTAAGAACGCCTGGACGATAAAATGAAGCGGTAAAATTAAAATGGTAAAGACAAAGTGCTACTTTACACAAAGAAAAAAGGCATTTAGTTACAAAATAAACAACCAATATTAGCTATTAACTTTTTATGAGTGCAGCGTCGGTCGCCACCAAAATTGTCATTCACGGATTTATAAAGATCGTGCGTAAATAAACGACGCCGCTAAGTAAACAGTATAAGGCGTTTTTTCACGGTCCGTAGATCGTAATCCAAATTTTAAATTGCTTCGGTTTTTTGTCGCGGACGAAGACGGCGCGGCCGCGACGCTCGATCTGGCCGTAGGTAACGAAGTGCATAAAACATCAAAACGAGATGAAAAGACAATATTGTAGTTTGGTCATAGGCTTTTTTGTTAACTTTAGATAACAGCAGGATAGCAACGACAAGTCATCGACCTGAGAACCCGTCGCACCGCTCTCGAGTATTTCACGCCGGAACTAGATGACCGACAACGAAAGGCGAGGGGAATAATATTCCACTAGAATTCGTGGCACAAGATTATTTATACGATGATGATAACGTGTCGAAACAGTCTGCCCACAATCAGGTTTGATTTCTGTTAACGACAAACTAACGGTGTATGGAAATAAGACCATAAGTCTACTAACAATGACATAAAACGTAAATGTTTGTCATTAAACTTTTTAAAACTATACGAACTATTTATACATTTAATTAACTGAAAGATAAATATTAATGAAGTTAGACTACTTATTTTAATGGAGTAAGCCAGAGCATTCGATATAGTACACAGTGAAAGTATAGCAAAGGTAAATCGTGCAGTACTTGTAAAACCGACAAAGCTTTGTAACCGTGTAAGCAGATCATTGCGTGATGGTACCGAGAAAGCGGACGAACAAGGCAGCTCATCATTAGGAGACTTAATGAGAGCCCGAACAATGACTTTGCTGTTACTCGCGAAATAATGAACTCTGATAGACGGTATAACCTTTGTCTTTATCTTACAGTTTTAATTAATGATCGGCAAAGAGTATGCGATGGTACAACGGTATCTAACAAGCGATGCTAAAGATAGGAAGCGAAACTTTCACCGAATTACAGTCGATGACAAGACATGACAAGTTATTATTTAATAAAATTCTAACACTCAATCAAGTTAATCTTCTAACATAAATATTAATGTAGCGTGTAATCTAACAGCATAAATATTAATGTGTAATGTGTAACACACAAGGTAAATTAGCGTATTTACCGTTTTATCTCTTCATTTTTATTTATAAGACTATTATTACACGTCTAAAGTTCTTATTTTTATACGAGGATAGACAGATACGTAATTTTATGTTTTTCTATATTAATAACAATCATTGTCAGTGATTCCGTCCACGTGGAATTAAAAACTTTATTACTAAGCAGCCTATATTCTTTTCAACCAATCTGGAGATAGATACCTTCTAACTTCCATCTATGTAAACTTTCAGATTTCTAATATTGCTAGCCTTTGCCAGCGTATTAATCCGTCTGTAATTTAAAAGCTACCAGCCTATGTATTCTTCCAGACCTGGTTCTACGGCGTATTTCAAAGAGATCATTCAAGCCGATGGATGGAAGCCATCAAAACTTTCGCATTTGTAATATTATATAGTAAGAAGTACAATATAAGTCATATCTGTAATTTAACTAAATATATTTTAGTTTAAACTATTTTCCTACTGACTAATTCAAAACATAATTCATGTCTTACAACAGCTATTGTTTCAATACAAAACAATAATTGATAGTTCATATTTTTGACTAGTGTTACATACATTTAGATTGATAACTTCGGTTGTCTTGGAACCTGCTTGGAACACGTGTGTTGTGGGTGGCATGCATGTTGCCTATCAAACCCGATTTCACAACGACTCCCTTTTGTTTTGATTGATTACAGATCGATATGTTTCGTAACTAATACTATATATGTACTGTAATTAAAATTCAATTCAAATACACATTACTGTTTGTCTGTACATTTATTAAAGACTAACTGCCGCCCGCGACTCCGTCCGCGTTTTCTTTGTCTAAAATATAAGATTATTTCTAAAACAAATGTAGCCTAAGTTACTCTACATCTTCTTATTATAATACACCAGCTACCTGCCAATAAAAGTCCCTTCAAAATCGGTCCAGTCATTTCAGGAATTGGCCGGACAGACAGACCGACGGACAGAAATTGTAAATAATGTTACATTGATGTTTGTACCGTATATATATTCATCTACACGTAGTAAAAAACGGTTATTTCAATATTACAAACAGCCACTACAATTCCATATGTATAGATTTCAATAATGGAAAAATAGCGTATACTGTTTTGGTGTACATGTTCCGACAAGTTCAGACTTGTCAGCAAAGAATCCTTGAATAAGAATAGTGCAACTTTTGTACCCTCAACTGGTAAATGATGGAACCAGTAAGAAGCATTACGCAGATAGAAACAGGTTTATTTTGCGGCCATCTGCGTATCTCAAAAGGACGACATTAAATTAAGAATAATATCCTAAGTTTTTTATAATATAGTTTAGACCAAAAGACACCAATTTTTTTTATCACTCCATAGTATAAAACAAATTGATAACACGACCAGTCTGACAAGACTGAAGCGGCAAAGAAGAAGTATAAAACAAAGTCACTGTCTCTGTTCTTATATCCCTATGTATGCTTAAATTTTTAAAACTACGCAACGGATTTTGATTCGTTTTTTTTAATAGATAGAGTGATTGAAGAGGAAGGTTTATATGTATAATAACATACATTAAATAGTGGAGAAATACTGTTATTTTTGAGGTTTCTAATGTGATGTCGTAAATAATTACATTTATTCCGCTTACATTGCAACAAACGCAGGCTGAACCCTACGAAATTTATCAGATTTATACCGGTGCGAAGCCGGAGCGGGCCGCTAGTTAGTTATTAAGGCCATGAATTAAAATTTAGTATTTTCAAAGAATATAGATTAAAAGTTGTATAAAGCGAATATTCTTTTGTTAACATCGAGTTCCACATACTGCTAAGATATCGTGCATACACTCATGTGTCTAACAGTTAGAGAGACCATTAAGACGTAGACCGTGTGATAAGCTGTGGCGGTTCAAATCGGGACGTGCTACACACATCGTGATAGCCTCAGGAGTTGTATTTTCATCAACTCTCTTCACTCAAAAAACAATCTTATGCATCATAATTATAAACTAAATTTTCTTACGACCTTTGTGATCATACCAGCATTTTAAGCGGGAATTTTGGAGTTTCGTACTTTTATCTTGATCATACAAAATACAATCTTGTAGCATATAACTAAAGTCCATTTTTGTATAATAGTTGCGATTTTTTCATTCCGGGGGGGTATATTTGAAGCTCTTTATTGCGTATATTGTCAACAAGATTTCATATACGATAAGATAACCCGAGTTGAACATTGTTTGAAGCAGGTAAAATGACACTTAAGGTTCACAAACGATATTTTTTACGATCTCCTTACTCGGAAATAGTTGTTTTTATACACTTTTTTGTGCACGGACTGAAAGCCAAAATTATGTTATAACTTTACATGTCTAATTGAAAGTCATTGTGATCTGATGACAGATAAAAGAATAAAAAGGAATCATGAAAAACATGCCCTTTTTCACTGCCTTTAAACATTTTGCTGTCTCAGTTTTATAACGAAAAATAAGCGGGATGACAAACACTTATATTGAATTAATTATTTTAACTTTCGTAAGACAGAATTATAAACTAATATTTAAAATTTGTCTGGTGTCGGCACCAGACTGGATGGCATGGGACGGATGGGTTTAAAACTAGTCGGCGCCGACACCGGACAATTACGTGAGTGTTTAGCCCTTTTATATATTAGTATATACTTATATTGCATGGATAATGAACATAGCAATGTAACGCGTCGAAGGTAAACTGCGTTCATTATAGAATATTGGATAAACGAGTGAGGTCTGTTCTGACTGTTCTAGTTTTAATAGACGCTCTAAATGTGATAGCCGAAACATTTGCATTTCAGTAAAGGTGAGCCGATGTAAGTCCTTAGTTAGCACAAACGGTATTTAGGCTATAAATATTCAGATCGCTGAAGCTATTAATCAAGTTAGCATAAGATAAAACCTTGAAACGGGAATAGTACATTTGTTTGTGAAAGCGCTAGTTCATTCTGCGACCAACTTGTTTAAAGGTCATTTCTACTACTGTAACATTGTTATACAATAACACATATTTTTTTCGCTGTTCTTTCAAAGACTAGGGATAATTTAACTATAGATAGGGATAGT
>JAAOEG020000023.1:8874023-8885476 GCA_011763625.2 Papilio bianor | reverse complement strand
TTCATTTTTAAGTAACCTTATTAGGTATCGGGAGAAATCTTTAATAAAGACCCTACCTTTTGTGGCTAAGACAGTGTCATTTGAGACTTATATTCATTAAAGCCACCGAGGGCCCACCTCTCGTAGATCCCGGGATCTCTAACGGAACATACCGACTACGCGACCCTAGGAAAATACTTCCTCAGCATTAATGAAATTCGACCCCATTAAATAATCTAAAGTTTTGAGCTCGTATAAGATTTTTAGGGCTTTTCTTAAAAACATGCCGTGTCTAACAACCGAGTAGAGCTCTTTACTATCTAACAATGTTTAGAGTTTGTAACACAATTCTAAGAAGCTCTTTCAGATTAGAACAATACTACAATAGTAGAGTCGTGACATCTAAAGTAAAAATTATATTTATATTTAAAATAGAAGGTTTTATATTATCACTTTATTGTATTTTAACGCCATCTGTTAAAAATTATAAAACCAACAATAGATGCGTAAATTTTTTTTTTTTAATTATGACAAGGTTGAAATATTCATGAGCCCCTCTGCTACTATGTTAACATATAACTTAATTATATATTTAATAATTGTAACGCGTAAAGTCCACTCATTGTTGTTAGTGTGTAAAAAGCCTTTTAGGAATAGTCATGTCTACTAATGTTACAAATTTGAAATTAAATGAAAATAATAAAGGTGCATTCTCAAACATCAATTGTAGTACGTGACGTCACATATCAATAACTATGGCAGTGTAGTGAAATTCAGGGTAGTTGTCCGATATAACATTTTTTTTAAATTCTTGTAACAATTAAGTTTTCGTATTTTTTTAAAGACACTTTACTAAGTGCTTTTATAATTATCACATATGTTTCGAACGAAAATTTCGACTATGACAAAGAAATGTAAAATTACAACGAGTAGCTAATTCAATTTTCGTCTGGTCACATTAAAAAGCTAATGAAGATGTCTGTCCAGTTTCTGTCAAAACTTTAAGTCATAAACATAACCGTCCACAAGCAACTATAAGTACAATACCATTAAAAGTATCATCTTCTCTTCTTAATTTTATTTAATTTTTACGATTAAAGTTTATTAAGTAAAACTTATTTATAAAACCTTTCAAGATCAAACATCAGTCAGTAGTTGTGATTGTAATGCCGTGCGGCTTGTTTTGGTCTCTTGATATTGATATGTGACGTCATGTGACAGTTTGGTGCATTTTAGAAGTAATCGAAAAAGCTGATTTCATTTATGTTTTTTAATTATAAAGTCGAATGTTTTATTTTATAACATTTTTGTTCGTGTTTCAGGGTCCATCTGTAAAATAAAAGCAATCCCAAAAATTAGTACATAGGGCCATTCAAACAGTCCCAAACTTTGTCAATATTCTGTAACGCTGTACACAAGCGGCGCTAATTCTGTGACCCAATTGCCAGCTTACTATCTAACGGCTTTTGTATTACCTAACCCCCAGGGTTTAGAGGTTATTAAATTGTAATTAAACGGTGTATAAACACATTTATGCAAAAGTATAGAAAAGTAAACTAGAATTTAAATTCTCAAGAGATTTTCACGTTACATATATTATTGCCATCATCATTGTACGTTCCTACTGAAGGGCTCAGAGCCTACTTTAAGTTAAGGGCGACTAGGCCTTGGTCAACCACGCTGGCCCAGTGCGGGTTGATTTCACACATATATTTGAAATTCCTCTCCGATATGTACAGGTTGCGTCACGATGTTTTCCTTCAGCAAAAGAAAGTCGGATAAATGTACATATGAAATTTCGAAAATCGATAAAACATTGGTACATGACGGGCTTCGAACTCAGGAACTGTAGATTAGACTCAACTGCTAACCCTAAGCAACCGACATGTTCGTTATTTTTTTCATGGATAATATTTATTTAGTAGTTAATTAGTGTGACTTAAAAAATGTTATATAACAGTGGTAGATGCCAGCAAAAATATCATCTGTTGCACGAAGTGGCTCGCCCACTGCAATACCACGACCAAACAGACTACTGGTTAAAAGTGGAAGCAATTCCGCATCACATCTTATGTACGCACCGGAGGCCTAATTTTAGTCCTCTTTCTATTCCTATCCTTTCCTTATAGAAAGGAGATTTGAAATGGAGAAGGGAAACACATGCAAAAGAAAAAAATATTTTATCTGCGCGTACCCACGCTACTTAAAAGTAGGCAAACGTTTCTGTAATTATGTGTCTATGGGCAGTGTTCACTTCGCTTTTCTTCAAATCCAGATTAGCGCTAGTTCGTTTGCCACCTTACAATAAATATAAAAATATGTTTTGTGGTTCTAAAGGCCTTGAATCAAATATTCTGTCTATGTTAGAATATTTTATATACATCTAATAATTGGAAATAACCTTTTAAAACTTTGATATATTATTATAATTTTTACTGTAACTACATCTACATCTATTATAAAAAAGAGAGATTTGATTGTTTAAATTGAATAGGCTCCGAAACTAATAATCCCATTTTAAAAATTCTTTTACTGTTTAGAAGCTAAAATATCCCCGGGTGATATACACAATTTTCTTATTAAGCGCAAACAAAGTCGACGGCAAAAGCCACTTTTCTTTAACAGTGTTGTATTCTGTCCGTCTGAATCTGCAATGAAAACTCACCGCAATGTTTGTATAACATGTCAGCAACATATTGAACGTTTGTAAGCCTGTGTATCGTATGTAATGGTTTGAATTTATCCTTTGATCTTTGATAATATCCAATGATATTATTCTAACTGGTCTTCGTCGTAAGACATGAAACAGCTTTTTCAGATGAGTTTTCTTAAACAGTGGTAGTCTCTAGCAACAACAGCTGTTGCACGAATTGGCTGGACTGGCGCAATACCACGACCACAAAAATGACAGGCGTGAAGAAGCAAATCCGCGTTTCGTCTGATGAGTGTGTTCTGGAGGCGTAATATTAGTCCTATTCCAGTCTCACACTTTGATGGAGGCGAAGATAGGAAGATGTTATATTCTTTTTCAATGCGTTTCCTCTTCCCTCGATTAAAGGTATGCGTTGCAGATGCAATTGCGGATGTCTGGGCAGTGGTCACTTCGCTATTTCAGCGATTTTAGGTCCCCGCTTGCTCGTTTGTCACCTTGTAAAATAAAAAAACCTTTTAAATGTAAAAAAGGTCGAATATTTATGGTATTAAAGTGTGTTTTTTTTATTTCAGGGTCAAAATGGAACCGAATCAGATGAATCGATCAACGAAAATAGTTGAAAGAAGCCACACTATGAACAAGAACAAATGGAAGTGTCCATACCAAATATACTTTCTAGATTAAAATATTAATAAAAAAATATAAGTAATATAAGTATTTACCAAGATGTCGAAATAAGAATTATAATACTGAACTTGTAAACGAAATATATAAGTGTAGTTGGAATGGTGCGATAGAGGTCGCTGCTGCGATGGGGTGTGGCCAGAGCAAAATTAATCTTTACCCCAGGCGCAACAAGAATGGCGGGAAAGGGAATAGTGCCAAAAAATCCGGTAAGTTGTAATTGAATCTTTATTAATAACTAGCTGACCAAACAGACTTCATAATGCCTCAATCGATAAATAAAAGAACTAAACTTCTATATAAAATAAACTTAAAACAAACAAAAGAATTACGTAATTATAAAAAAATGCTCCGTGTGAATGAAGTTTAATTTTTATTATCGATTAATTACACATTATATTGCTTACTTATAAATCAGAATTTTTCTGAAATACTGTCTATATGGCTTTAATTTGTTATAGACATACAAACAGTTATGATACAGTTTTCTAATCAATTTAAACCTATTTGAAAAACTATATTTTTTGGTTTGTTTTGAAATATTTAATTTGATTTCTAAACGACAGGTGACACATAAAAGGAAAATAAAATTGTAATTTTACTTAAGTCCGGGCATTTACATATTTATTCACATTTTAAACCTTCTCTGGAGTTCCAGAAATAATTCAAGATCAAAATTAGCCAAATCAATCCAGCCGTTCTCGAGTTTTAGCGAGACTAACGAACAGCAATCCATTTATATATATATAAGATAATAAGATAATTTTGTGAATTGGACAAATAAAGTCTTCAGTCATCAATCTTATATTATTAATGCGAAAGTTTACATGGATGGATGTTTGTTCGAGTTTGTCGTGTTAACTGCTGAACGGATCTCGATGAAATTTGGCATAGATGTAGAGGATAGTCTGGAAGAACACATAGGCTACTATTGATCCCGGAAATAATTATTTTGATGAATAATTTCTTTCTTTTTTCATGTTTACTCGATAACTCTGCAACGGTTCAACAAATCTTATTAAAATTTGGCAAAGATGTAGAAAATAATCTGAAAGAACACATAGACTATCTATTAAGTTGTTTTTTTAATAACGCGCGATAGGAGTCGCAGGCCACAGGTAGTGAGAAATAAATAAGAAAAAAAGTCCGTGTATGTCGGACATGTGTATGCGTAAGGGCTTACCTACTCGATTTCCTTAATAGAGTTCATTCTACATTTTAACTGATATTTGTATTCAATTAATCAAACTAAAAATATGAAAATTATTTTATGTAACAAAATATCATATATTATATAGTATGAATGTAAAAGCTAACAAGTCTAGATTTTGTTGTACAATTTTAATAATTCAATCTAGAAATTTCCTTTTAACCCTTTGCCGCGTGATCCGCAAGATAAGCTTGGCACCTCATATATCTGGCGTCATGTTTACAGATGGCCCGCTTTCTTATTCCGCCCTCATCCAGCCTTATTACCATTCCTATGGAATAGTTCTTGGCATTAGGAGCGTCGTTCCGTATAACAAGATGGGTTGACATTGAATTTGTTCCACTATTTAATTGTGAGTTTCCACTGTTCTAACACCTGTATAAAATATATTAACAATGATTATGAACTCTTATCAAGTAAAGAAATATTTCTTCCTTAACAGTAACCATTAAAGTTTATGATTAATATAATGTTCGTAAGAGGCAAACATTGTGTTGTGGCAAAAAGCTATAAAATTTGACAACTATTTGCCACAAAACAATGTTTGCCTCAAATGATTTGACGGCTAACTTAATATTTTTAAATAATAAAGAAACCGTTAATGATAAATACTTTTTCTTGACCAATTAAATAATAACTTCTTAATTTTTCCATAACATGGCAAAATTGTTTATGTGATGAAACCAAGTTGTACTATATTTTGAATGACGCATTACATCATGGTCCTTAACGGGTATACGCAAACCTAGGCTAGGCTATTATAATCTTAGTTGAAGGCTATAATAAACTAAAGTGAAATATTAGTGTCAAATAATAGAATCTTCAACTAATAAAAATGTCTTCATAATTATATTTATTAATTCCTAAACCAACAAAACTTATGATTTTATTACAGACCACAAAGCGTTAATATTTAATATTCTTTTACCATTACCCATCTTAATTTCCCCTCTGAATACACGAGTTCGCGGAAATAAGCTCGTTTGAAAAGCTCATAAATGCACGAGCCTTTAAATTTCTCCCATACATACATCGTTCTAATTCCATTTACTGGCTACGTTAGAATTTTACATTCCTCACAGTGTTGTAAGAATATTTTATAATTCATTTTATTATTATAACAGTGGATTGCTACTGCTTTTAATAGAGTTATTAAAAAAAAAAGTGGTATTGCGGATGACGGCAATAAGGGTCAGCGAAAATAAAAGTCACGTTTCATCATTGGCTACGCATAGTTCGTACCGACTGCTGGCATTGGACTGTCTGCGGTTTCTAAAATCACTTAATTTTTTTTTTAATATTAAAGAATTACCAACAACATTGGTAAAATACGGTATTTTTACAGTTTATAAATAGTAGCTAAGGTATCGATATAATACATAATTTAAGAGAAAGCAAACACTAATGAAGACTATAAATAACTTCAACAAGTTAAGTCTAAGTCTTTAGGGACCTTCAAGAAGCGAGAGTATCACCTTCTCAAAGGCCAGCAACGCATCTGCAGTTCCCTTAGTATTGCGGATGTCCATGGTCGTTGATGATCACCTCAGTGTTCACGCTGCTCGTTTGCCCCCTTCTTTTATATAAAAAACTGGTAATCAAACATTGGTCTGTTTTCCACTAAACACAACTATAATTGTACGTTAGTTATTCAATATTATATTTGAATACATACATGACAAAATTAGCGGATACAAAGGGAAAGGGATAATATAAAATATTAAGTTTCATTTTAAACCATAATTGCAACACCATACTTAAAGTTAGATTTCGTAATGAGAGAGAAGCAGCTGAATGTTTTAGTTTTTGTCCGTTTACTGTTACATAAATGAACGGTTATTTCGAGACACCATAGTGATCTGCGAATGACGTCAACAATTTCTTGGTACAACCTCTCCCTTCAAGTAATATATTTCGCAAGTTGCTCAGATTGTTAACTAAATCTGCTAATATGTGTACCTTTTGTATTAGTCACGTACTAGTTACTACAGCTAATTATGTATTTTTTGCTTGTGCGAACCTTCTTAATTGCTCATTATCTAACTTTATTCTGAACTAGCTGTCGCTCGCGACTCCGTCCGCGTATTCTTTTTCTTAAATAAAAGTTGTTTTTCTAAAAATAAACGTAGCCTTAGTTATTCCTTATTACTTTAGCTACCTGCCAATAAAAGATCCGTCAAAATCGATCCAGCCATTTCAGATTAGCCGGAACAGACAGACAGACAGACAAAAATTGTATTTAATTTGATGTGTGTATATATATTCATATACATGTAGTAAAAAACGGTTATTTCAATATTACAAACAGACACATCAATTTAATTATATTTTTAAATGAAGAAAAGTCAAATTAAGTAAGCGTTTAATCAATGATATGTAAAATAGAATTAAACGTCAATTTTTTATCTCATAATGACATCTATTTTACGTTCACATAATGTTTTCTATGAAGGTCCTAAAGCCGGACGACGTTTACGAAATGGCCGTGAAATTGTAGTATAAAGTACGTCACGATTGTTATGAACAGGGGACAAAAGGAACATCCCTAAATTACGTCCTCACTTCGCCCAGGGAATACTAAACTAGGAGATGATATTTCTCAAGGTTTTATCACACAGTTGTGAGCTTTTTTGGTGCTTATTTATAAACGTAACAATATAACTTCGTTATTTAAATAGAGTGTAGTAACACTTATTATATTAATGGCCTATGGAACTGCAATATGAAAAAAAACAGTGGAATTGAACTTGATAGATATCTAAACCGATATTATAATACAAATATCTTTTTAAAGACTACATAAATAAACACATTGCAAGCGTTCAAATATTATTCCTAGTTCAAAGTTTTATTAGTCGATAACTCAGTCGTTATACAGCATGCGGGGAGTCACATACGAGCAAACGACTAATGAAAATGATTGGTCGATATAAAGCTACCTACGTGGAACTTAGTCGACACGTGTATTACGCATTAAAGAAAAGTAAGAACAATCGTCTAACGCATGTATGGGCCCTAACGTACATTAAAAACGGTTTTCGCGTGCGGTGCTATGGCATGCGTGAACAGAAAATCTTTCGCATCTCGCTTACGGGCGCTAACGACTTATGAAACTGCGCCCTTAATCTTAAATAATTTTTTAACAAACTTGATGCAAGAAACTTAAATAATCTTTATCTAGAATCATTCTACAACAATGATATGATAAAGATTCAGTCATTGAATACCTGTATATATGCAAATATTTTGATGGATGTTTGCTACTACGATTCTCCAAAACAGCGTAACAGCTCTCGAACAAGGCATGTAAAACATAGTAAGGATGAAAAAATAGGTTACTAACTTTTTTTTTATTTCACGCGTATAAAGTAAAAGGCCAAAGCTATATATTCATAAATTTGTCAAAGTAAGATAAACGTGCCGTACCAGCTTATTTTGACAATAAAAAAGAGCGATACATTAGGAGCACATGTGCCTGACTTGGTAACAATATTTCAAATCGCGTGTGTAACATCTTAACATGATTTGATATATTTAACGCAGTATTATATTATCGTGGATGTATTTCTTACCAATAGACTTTTAAAAAAGACAAATATGTTTTCTTAAACAGATAAATAGAATAGAAGAATAGAAGTTACCATTACAATTTTTTGATGTATGCTTATTCCCTTAAAAATGATGGCTTATAGACCTAACTTCTTTTGTTAAAAGAATCAGCGACCATTTATGCCAGAATTAAAAATCATTTAATTTAAAATTTACAATCATAAACAAACTGTAGCTTTCATTTATAAATGGAAAAATAATACCACTCACAAAGGACTGTTATTTTATTTTACAGAATAAAAAAAAGTTTCGTTTAAAAATAATAAGCGACTGCAATTTTAATTGGGCGCCCCGTCGCAGCCACCGTCGTAAACGTTTATGAAGCTCCGCCAACTTTTCACTTTGTAGGGAAAACTGTTTCCATAAAAAACACAAAAATTTCCATTTTTGTTGCCGTGTTAATTCTTAAAACCTTAGTAAAATGAAGGATAAAAAGAAAATACGATGTGCCGTAGTTTCTTTCTATACTTTGATACCAATAATGCGAGCAAAAAGCTACATCTAACCTAAAAACTTATTTTTTTTCAGCCAGCCTTTACTATTACTGTCTCGTATATCCTCGTCACACTATCGACATACTACGGTCCTTTTTATTATAAGATGGAAAACAAGCAAGCGGCAACCTGAATTCGCCAAAATAGCGAAGCGATCGCTGCCCATAAACATCTGCAATTGCAGATGTGTTGATGCGTTGCTTACCTTTAATCAAATGAACAGAAAAATAAATGTTCACCTTCCGAAGCGACCGCTCAACCGTCTCAAATTTACTTCCCCTTCCCATCTTTTACTTATAGGAAAGGGGTACGGACGGGAAAGTGGACTAAATTATTCTTCCAACATGCACACTTATCAGACGAGACGCGCAATAACTTCCACTAGAGTCCTGTCTTCTCTGTGGTACTGGTATTGCGGTGGGTAAGTCTATTCGTTCAACAGATATTGTTGTTGCTGGAATTTATCAACTTCTTCTCTCATGGGTGTTCCCCTAACTTTGTAGTATTGACAATCAGTCAACTTAAATAGTGACAATGTATGAATTTATTAGAAATGAATGATGGAAATAACTCCTTGGCGTTTTGTATTTAACAACTGCTCCTATCCTGCATATACATACAAAGCAAACGAAAAGAAACGAAAATAAAACAAAAGGCAAACGTAAAGTTCTTGTCTCCAAACTCTTAAAAGGGAAACTTTCCATAGACTCTTTTGTCACATTAGTTTCGATAGTATTTTTGCTACTGCTTAAGGTACTCCAAGAAGCGAGCGTAACACCTTCTCAAAGGCAGGCAACACATAAATTTCTTCTAGTATTGCGGATGTCCATAGACGTCGATGATCACCTCGGTGTTCACACTGCTCATTTGCCCTCTTCTTTAGAAAAAAAAAAAACTAGATTTCTCTACAAAAACTAAATATTGTATTAATACTATAAACCGAACACAAATAGTTAAACGCAGTGCAGGTAAAGCGTCAGTAAGCAGAAAAGTAATCAACAAACACGATCGGACGACACGTCGGATTAGCGGAATTCCCTCTGTGTTATAAATGAAGGCAAATAAAGAAAATTTACACGCGGAATATGTTTACTTAAAATCATATATTGCAGTAATACTTACAAATATTAACATGTTCCATGGAATCGATCTATTTTGATGTTTATAGTAAAATTAACAGTAAAAAATAAAACATTATTTCAGTCAAAAACTCAACATGTTGTGTAATTTAGATATTACATTATTATGAATTTAAAATTAGCTAAGTTATAAAAATATAAATAATAGAGAAATAAAGATATCTAGGTTCCAAAATCTCGGATATTTGAAATAATACCTTACTTATTTCATACGAGAAATAACCTGCGCTCTACCTAAAGTTATTTTTAGACGCCCTTTTAAATTACTATTTAAGACTTTGAAATAGGGAAATTCCTTTCAAATTCTGACGTTTAAGCGACGATTCCCCCGAGAGGGCGCGAGTAGGCGTGTGCCAACGCTCTGAATATGTCATCAAGCCCCTGCGTAAATCTCAATTACAGAGACACGGTAATATTGTACGAAGCTGTTGAAATTAAACAGTACTTACTCGTATTTAACGAGAAAATGATCCATTTATTATCTCCTTTACATCAATTCTTGACATGTGTGAATACGTACTACATTTTTAATTATCTATGCTCCTTAGCTTTTTGAAAAAAAATAACCAAGTTATTCTTAGCAAGGCGTCCCACAGGAAAGTAAAATTGAATTTAGTTCAATAATATCACAGATTATACGAAGGAAACAATAAGATATATCCTCATTAATAAGAGCATAGATAAACTTAAAAAACGGCATAGACAACGAGTACCAAACTTTACCTAGCGTCGCGAATATTTCACCTATTTTAATTCAAAATAATACAATAGCCTCATACGAAATGCACTGTGACACAGGTGCTCGGAATCTCTTTCAAAAATTCTATATACATTGTTAATAGCATAGCCTGCAGTAGGGTTGTCAAATTTTAATAAACAAAAACTAGTGACAAAAGACATCTTATATCTCGTATTATCATCAGCTCACTATACGCTCACTGAGGGGCTCAGAGCCTACCCTAAGTTAGGTGTGACTAGGCCGTAGTCAATCACGCTGGCACAATGCGGGTTGGTTGACTTCACACACATTTTTTAATTTGTTCGCAGATATGTGCAAGTTGAATCAGGATGTTTTCCATCACCGTAAGAACGTCGGGTAATGTTACATAAAAAATTCAAAAATCGAAAAATAACATTGGTACATGCCGGGATTTTAATCCAGGACCTGCAGATTACAAGTCAAGCTTAGGCTTTAATATTTTGAAAAAGAATAGCGCAAATTACACCACCCAACCTGTTTCGAAAACATCGATGTCGAATACGTTACCCGTATAAGCGTCATGACAAGCAGTATTCAGGTCATAATCGTTGTGGTGTCAGCCCTAGCCTAGTATAAAGCGGATTCAAGTCATGAATATTGCTTCGCATGTCCCTTTCAAAATCACAACGTCATTCTCCTATAAATCTGCTTATGGCTCTCATACAAAAGTTCTGATGCTTTGTAAGTACTTATCGTTGATAGAACAGCGGCTATTTACATCCTATATTTTGAGTAAGAATTATCCTTGCTTTAATTTAGTTAATGTTAGAGTTCTTATAATTAACTAGCCGTGGCCCGAGACTCCATCCCCACGTTCTTCTTCTAAAATAAATGAATTTTCTAAAATCAGCGTAGCCTAAGTTACTCCTTATTACATCAACTACCTGCCAATAAAAGTCCCGTCAAAATCGGTCCAGCCATTTCA
>JAAOEG020000023.1:8453223-8466669 GCA_011763625.2 Papilio bianor | reverse complement strand
TCTGGACGTCCATCCATCGTTCTTCTAACAATCACATCATCAATCCATCAATGTAAACTTGCGCATTTATAATATTAGTAACACTATTGGTTTCATGTTTAGGTATTATATTATAGGTAGAGTCGTCGACACCTCCGCTATGTCGGTATCTTTAAAAGCCGTTCGAAATGCAGAACAATTAACGATTACATAAAGCTACAAAAACAAAAGAATAACTTGACTTATGACTTATATGACTTAATAGATAATAAGTTCAATACTGTTTCAGTATGACACTAAGTCTTCTGGAATCTACGGAAGTACACCTCGGTATAATAATTGCGTCATAAAATAAAAAAAATATTGTGGTAGTCACAAGATTGTAGATAGCACTTTGTATAGTAATGCAACACGGAAATGGTTACTTTATTACATATATACCCTCGCTATTTATGTAATGTGCTCAAATTAATGTTATTATACCGTGAACGGTTACGTTATTGTTACCCGTTTAGAATAAAAGCCTTTTGTATAAATGAAATACAATATTTTAACCAGTTTTGCAAAAAATTTCAACTGTACCAATGTTTTAATATTTCTATACAAAAAGTAAAAAGTCAAGTAATAGTTTTACTTAAACGTAGCTAACTTAATGACCTTGAAAGATGACTTTACATTTCCTGTATAAACATTTTAATATTACAGGAATCCGAATGACATCACTAACTAAAGCGTGCCCTCCCACTCACAAACGTAAAAGGTACCAACTAACCATACTACAAATATTCATTCCATAAATATGGATGGAACCAAATTTGTATAGACTACTTTAGGACATGAAACATGGTCTGCTTTTTAATATCCTTTTAAAATAGTCAAGTAAAAGACCAGTTGATCTAATCATATTATAACTAATTGTTTCTGTTGTCTGTAACAATCAAAATATGCTTCTATCTCTATCTTTCTCCCTCTTTTCTGCATTGTTTCTTCACTCCTGAGGGTCGCGACCTGTGTTGACCATTTCTCGAAGAGTGTTTATCCACTCTGTGCGGTTCTCTCCGTTATGGATGGCGTTATGCATAGTCGTGTCAAGTGCGGAGTCCTATAAGCCAAGTAAATGTAGGCGGCCAATATTAGGTTAGGAGATTTCTAATAAGTTAAACAATTGTTATACGATTTCTTCTATTAAAAGAAATGACGCCCACATATAAGTAAGCAGGGCAACAGTGGGAGCTACACCGCATACAAACCATTTAACCTCCTGTATAAAGTAGCAGTTTGAGAAGCGCCAGTGAAACTGGTTATACAAGTTCGGTCGACACGCAGACATTTGTAATTTTGTTATTAAAGGAAAGTCGAAAACACCATGTTACAAGAGAAATGCCACCTTCAAATAATATATTGAGTGACTGCGATATGTTTACTTCATACGGTAACAGAATAACACTAGTAGCAAGTCGAGTATGTGTGTGTTGCTAAAATACTTATGAGCCAATTTTTGTTATTGAAATGATTGATTCAGTTTTTCTTGTCGAGTATACCTAATCCACCGGTCCCTTGCCTGTATGTCTAATTGAGTGAAAAGAGAGAAGAAATCTCAATTTTTATAATAAATAAGGAGCTTTTACCCGCGACTCCGTCCTCGTGGAATAAAAAAAATAAGTTAAAAAGCCAATGTGTTCTTCCAAACCGTGTTCTACATCTGTGTCAAAACTCATTGAAATCCGTCTATCTATTTATAGATCCATCGAAACTAGCATTTATAACATTAGTAATTGTAAAAGTTAGATAGTGAGAAGTAAGTTTTGTGCCATGATTTAGGATATGTATTGTATACATTGGTTGCTTATTAGCGTTAGGGGCCGTTCAAGTATTACGTAATCACTATAGGTGGGTGGGGGTCTAGATGGTGATTATGTCATCAGATGTTAGCCTAATTAATATTTCTAGAATTAAAACCGATGCTCAAAAAATAATAAAAACTACTAGTACATGACAACACAAATATAAATCAATTAATTAAAATATTTTATTTTACTTTAAGGAATTGTCTATCATGCACAATTTATTTCGTCTTTATCTTCCGAGATATTCAAACTTTCTTAACCGACCCTTTATTTATACATTTGTGTCAACGCTTACGTGCTAAGCTTTGCTAATTTTTGATGACATGGGGAGGAAGATCAAAAATTATAATAAATCTGCTTACGTAATATTTGTGGCCACTTACATGTGTACACGGCAGTGGCATAAACAACTGCCATTCACAAATGGTACACAACAGCTGCTGCAATAATAGTTATAGAAAGGACAGCTAGACAGCATTCTGATATTATTAGCGTACACAACAACAGTAAAATACACGACGTGATTAAAAAGGTTGCATATATTAGGGCTGAGCATAATTTAAAATACACAACTAAAAATTTAAAACGCTTTTAAAAATAAGTAGGGTGTGGCTAATTGAGTGTAATTCCATTATAGATTTTTTTAAACTCTTGCAAAATGACATCTTAAATTTCATCTACGTGTATACATATAAACACGCATTGACTACTGTATATTACTCAGTATGATATCTTAATATCGGGATAAGTTTATTATCTCATATATTTTTTAACAGTGGTAGAGCTCGATTTAATTTTGGTGGAATTGGTCGGCTTTGCCCGTGCCCTTTGCACTTCCACTACAACACAGAAGAAAGGCGTGAAGTGAAAGAAATTTCACGTTTCGTCTGATGTGAGTGCGTTTCGGAGGCTAATATAGGTCTTTCCGTTTCCACCCTCTTATAGCGAAAGGAAGGGGAAGTGGATTTGACAGAGGGGGTACATAGGAAGAGGAAATATTATAATATATTAATATTATAATATTTCAATGCGACCCCTCTGTTGTTTACAAATAGGCAACGCATCTGCAACTGCGGATGGTTATGCGGCAGCTGTCACTTCGCTATTTCAGCGATTTTAGGAGGCCGCTTTTTTGGCCAGCTTGAAATATGAAATAAAATAGCTTCATTAATAAACGTATAGTGATGTAATAACCTTATTTTATTAGCAACAAATAAGTACTCTTTCTTAATATAGCCACGCGTTTGTATTATCCACTTGGTTCACTGACTCATTTACGTAATAGTAATTGTTTTTACCGCAAATACCAACCGCAGAATGCGATGTCACAAACTGTCCATAGATTTATCTAGTCCATACTAATGAAACCGAATTTGCACCGTTTTTATATAAAAGTTTCTTAAGATATTTTCTTATAAAAAACTATAACGATGTTTATTGCAAGGATTTTATGATAGCAGTAAAGATGAAAAAATAATATGTATAAATTTATTCAATGTTGTCTATACAGGAGTACTGAAACGAATTTGTAATTTGTTATATGTAGGCAACACCGCTAGATAGACATGACCTCTACCGTTCTACCACAACCAATTGACCACTCATGATTGTCTTATAATTATAAGCCAACGGTGAACAGTGTACAAATGTAGACATATTTATTACTAGCTTTTGACCGCGACTGCGGCTGCGCGTAATAAAAAAACTTAGTAAGTAGTAGTAAACTTAGTAGATACTGAAATGAGCAGCCTAGGTAGTATAAGGCAAGGTGTATAAATCTAAAGTTGTGAAGCTAATGTTGAATAATTATAGATACTGATTTGGAATGTAAAAAAAGGTAACAATGAATTGATTGTACTAATGTAATTATTGTAAATATGCTGAATTAACCATCGAAATACAGAACATTAAAAAGATGGTACTAGTTTACATTTTAATACTAATAATAATGAAGTCAATACGTACAAAAGTTAGTGAGTAATAATAACAGTATATAGCAATTTTTAGCACGCAAGCACTTATGAACATGTATCCATAGAGGCATTTACTCTCGATTACCTTCACGTGTCTTAACGAGGTTCTATTTATTTGTAATCGACAAATGATTGGACATAAAAAGTTGGCCTTGCATCTAGTGAAATCATATTCTGAAGCACGATTTGTAAACAATTAAAATATAGAAGAAGTGTAAGTTATTAACTGAACGAGGAAAAGATCAACCAAAGGTCTGTTAACCTGATAACACCACACAGAAAACAGGCGTTAAGTGAAAGTTCTGCATTTGGTCTGAAGAGTGTGCGTGCTGGAAGCCTAATTCTAGTCCTCTTTCTCTTCCTTCCTCTTCTTATATGGAAAGGGTGGGAAAGAAATTTGATGGGGAAGGGTACGTATAGGAAAGGGAAATATTCACTTTTTATGCATCTCCTCTTCCGTCGGTTAAAAAGGTTGGCAGGCAGCGCATCTGCGATTGCGGATGCCTATGGCGAGCGATCGCTTGCTGTTTGTGACCTTATAAAAAGTAAATACTTAAATGATATTCTAGATGTTGAGACTTTATTTTTACGTGTACTAAAGACATTCACATAATAATATGGAAAGTATCAAACTCATTAAAATACAATATAGATACACACAAAGATTTAATTTATAACGAGAACTTTGCGTGTAAAGTAACGCTTGACCCGAAAAGCAGGGCTAGAGCAACGAAAGCCGGTCCCGCGTATACAAGGGCCGTTGACAGCCCGTGAGACCTTCGCCACTTCAACTGGTTTGTTTTTATTTTTAATTTTATTCAGTGTTGCCATCATGACTCATTATGGTTTAACACGTGAAATATAAAGTACAGTCATGCGGACACATATATTAACGTTTCTGAGAAGTACACAAAATGTACAGAAGTCTGTCGAATGAGTGTAAATAGCTTTTTTATTTTTTCTAAAACTTCTATAAGTATAGCGTTCGATGGACGAAGTGCAAGCAATGAAGTCGTAGAAGTTCCCGTCTGTCTTAGGCTTTATAAATAAAATACACTAATGTAGTATTTTATTTATATGCCTACTATTATAAAGAGGAAATACTTTATTGCTTGCTTGCATTTAATAGCCTCCGAAACTACTGAACTGATTTGAAAATTTCAATTTTCAAAAAATCTAGGAATATTTTTTTTATTCTGATTTATTTATAATCCACGCGGTCGGAGTCCGAGGCTTATGTTAGTGTCTTATTAAGATAGGCTACGCAAAACTTTTTGCATACGGTGTTGTACAAATCTAATACAAATTTAGTCGATAACGTTACGAAAAAGTTTTCATATACTTCTGATGCGCTAGGAAAAGGGCTAGGGATGTATATGGGTAATGGTCACTTCGATATCCTAGTGATGTCAAGTGACCGATTCTTTGATTGCCATCATCTATTCTTAAAAACATTGAATACCGATTGCAATTTTTCACCAGTGTCAATATTACTTCGTTTCACTTGTGGAATAGATAATGACTTGCATGACGATCATTAGCGGAAACTTTTGAAGTCAACGGACGGACATTGCCATAGTCACTACCTGAATAGACTTTCTTATACTTTTTGTATACATATATATTATAATTTTAGAAAGTTAGATATTTTTACTGGTTGAATTAAATAAACATCGTAGCGAGAATGGAACATATGGATTATTACGAAAGCTAACTTAAATGGTAACTCCATTATCTAACATAGTAATTTTAGGAATGGAATTCGATATGGCACGAAATATTTTTGGATGAATTCTGACTCAAAGTCAAACTTACAATACAATAGAATTCTTTTGTTATGACATCGAAGGGAAATAACAAATACGTCATACTAAGGGGAAGTCATACATTTTTTTGAAATTAAGTAATCTTCTGATTTTCTTGTTATGTATTTATTTCAAAAGATATAAATAAAAATAAAAATTGTATTTAATTTTTTAACAAAGGACATTGATAATTATTGGTAAAGTCTTTTTGCTATATTCTTGTAATGGACTCTTAAGCTATTGTGAAAATAAGACTCGAAACAAAAAATCCTCACGTCGAACGTCGTCGGGTATCACGTGAACCATTTCGGTCACTATAACCGATCATAAATTATAAAAATGAATTACAAAAATGTGTCACGTCGAGGGACTTGACCCTACTCGTATAAGCAAGTCATTTTATAATTTTTGTTACAAACACTTTATATGAAAATCAAATTTGTTGTGTAATTACGTCACAATGAGCTGTTGGTCAATGTAAACCGAGACATAATATACGGATTGTTCTGTATAAATAAAAATCATACAGATTAATTTCAAGTAAGCTACATAGAATTCGATCATCTTTACTGTAAAACTTTTTCAAGGACAATCAAAGGGATTATAGTTTGTTGTTATATAAGCATATTTACAGTGGAAACCTACCGCTAGATCGAGTGCTGGTAAGATGTGTTGAAAGTCAGTCAACGGATGCACAAGCGCATTTTATAGTCAATCAACACGTCAAAACTTACGATATGAAAGTTTCTGCATCGTGCATCGGGAAATTGGTGGTCGGTGAGAACGACGATTGCCTCGTGTGCGCTATAAAATTATTGCATTAAAAAGTTATGTAGAGATTTTGTTAACAACCAATAACAGTTTTTTCGTATCCATTTATTTTGTTTTAACTGTCCGGATCAGGTAGACACTGGGTAAATTTGTACTGATTACGTTGAAAATACACCCGGTTTGCCATGTTTTCTCAGCCAAAACTACCAAATAGTATTTCATACGTTTAAACTAAAAGATGGAGAAATTGACGAGGAATCCAAAGTGTATGCTTACCAACAATTTGCAGACTATTATTATAAACTTGACAAAATATATAATAATAATAAAAAATACTCTTTTTCAACATAGCATAGTTCAATTTATCTGTTATATATTTTCGCGATCTCAAAGTCAAAAAATTTGCATACAGTTTTTTGAGATATTTTTAACCTAAAATTATATAGTACCTTCTAATATTACTAATATTAAAAATGGGAAATTTAGATGGATAGTTGGATGTTTGTTATAATTCACCTAAGTTGCACGAATCTCGATTAAATTTGGCATAAGTGTATAGTATAGTCTAGAAGAACAGATAGGCTACTTATGATCCCGTAAGTACTTACGGTTAACGAAGGTTACGTAGTTTTTAGTTATTTACATATTTACTGCAACGATTTAATATATTTTATTGATTGTACTGTTATAGAACATTGTCTGTCATAGGATACTAAGATTTACTTTAATTCCGCGCGTACGGAGACGCGGGCGAGAGTTAGTAAGTAAATAAAAAAAAATACATACTCATTATGATCTTGTTTATTTAACAGATACAAGCGTAGACATTTAATGCACTATCTATAATTAGATTATCAATGTGTATTTGAACAAGAAGTCAAGGTTAATGTAAAATTATGCATGTATTTATTGTTTATCGCTCAAAATTCTGCGCACCGATACACTTATCAACACACGATGATTGTAATTCTGATTATGTATTTCATGTTTTTAAGTAACATTCAATCATTACTATAATGATAAGTTTCTTTAAACAGTTCCTGAGCCCGTAGACAACGTAACATTCGATTAGTGGTATCGTTAGAAGAATGATAGTACAGTGGTAGAGCCCGCTTTCACATCTTCGCACGAATGGGCCGGCTCGCCCGGTGTAATACCAAGACCACACAGAAGACAGGCGTGAAGTGGAAGTTATTCCGCGTTTCGTCTGATGAGTGTGGTGCCGGAGGCCTAATTTAAGTCTTATTTCCCTTCCCAGCCTTACCTTACAAGGAAAGGATAGGAAGGGGAAGAGGACTTAACGGAGGAGGATACGCATAGGAAGAGGAAATATTCTCTTTCAGTGCGACTCCTCCTCCGTCGATTAAAGATCTATGGGCAGCGGTCACTTCGCTATTTCAGTGATTTTAGGTGTCCGCTTGCTGTTTGTCTTCTTTTAACATAAAAAAAAAATGGACGGAATATGTCAAAATGTATAGGAATACTTGACAAGCAAGTAACTTATTTAAAGATATTGTGCTTTCGGAATCGTTTCGGTGCGAATGCACTTAGTCTGGAGGGACTGGTTCCTCATATATTTCAAATTTAGAATTTTTCGCTTATAAGGCAAACTTTCCAATACGAATGGTTATTATTTTACATGACAATTTTAAGTTTGTTTAATAGAGACTGTGCAATGTCATGGCATTTTACATAAATAACAAATTGTAACTCCGAAAGTAAAGTCATCTTTTCTATTACCTTTCGTGCCTATTTCTACTATTCGTTATCATTCTATAAAACAGTCTGGGTCGAGCTAGTGGAAGTAGGAATTTAAAATAAAATGATTTCAAACAAGATAGTGGTACGTGGTTATAGTTTGCCCCATAAACGTTAGTATCGAAGTCACGCCAATAACCCGTAGCGTGCGACACGGCTTTGATTAATATCGTTACTAATTGTTAAAATATTTTATTAATATACAACGCGATTTGTAATATCGAACGGCCGCCCCAGATACCTGGCTTTTTGGTTATAATTCGTTGTGGCCTCGTTTATAGAATTCTCAAAGTAATGTTAGATTGAGACCTAGATTACAGCGGTATTTAAATTCACCCACGTTATTTTAAATATTAATGATGCAAACAAAAATAGCCATATATTTATCGTATCGCCAGATTTGAACAAATGTCTAATCTTTCAGCTGACAGTATTCTATGTTATCTGTACCAAATCTTTATCAAGATCTCAATCGAAACATTTCAAGGTTGTATCAATATTGGTGAAAAAACATTAAGATTCAAACAGAATTCAAGACGACCAAGAAATGTATTCATTTTCCCTGGTGCGCAGCGTGCGTGTCAGCACCAACATTATTCTGGCCATGATAGCCTGCAGGCTTGACTTCAGGTGTAAATCACTGCCTAAAGATGCACGTGGCAGTGAATTATTGTATATAGTTAGGTTATTTTTGTTTATTTTATTTTTCTAACATAGCTTAAGTGTCATGCTAACAACTTTATGAGCTTTAATGGCTTGAAATAAAGATTTATTATTATTATTATTTTATATTATTTGTAACTATACAATGACGAGGAGCACTTCACGGCTGAAATTAATATTTAATCTTTGCGATCGATCCGAAACATCTAATGAATATATCATGCCATTCCGATTACTATTGCAATCTTTGGATACGTTAAATTTGAATCATATGGATTAAAAATAACACAGATCTGAATAATTCGAGGTCCTATAAAAATTGCAACAACAAATGGAAACTGTTGCTAGATAGTTACTTTGGATGTACATGTCGTCGAGTTTTATTTCCCACGTACTTTTTGTTACATACAATAAAGATACAAGCCATAATATAGATTACATGGATTTACGTGGATTTTCAAGAATTTGTTATCTTGTTGGTATTTCAAGAACGTCTTGAGTTTTGTTGCTTAATACGCGTTTAAATTGTCTCCAAACGTTTGAACAATTCCTAAAATATACTCGTGGACGGAAGAACATTTTTATTTCACCGATTTTTTTTTATATTATGGGTTGTTGCGTGTATTGGTATGAATGAAAATACCCTTCGGCTTCCCGCACACATTTAAAATTCAAGTGCAGGCAGACAACAGCTGCAAAGATGGTGTTAAAATTACACATAACGTGCAAAGCTCAGGGACAGCCTTGAACGCATCTTTTGTCAGAGTCCTTTCTAAAGCACATGTCGGCGCGGCGTGCGATTGCCGGATAAGAAGTGACCTTTAGGGCCGGGGGGAGCGGGGGCCAGGGGACTGGTTTGACTGCATGCCTCCCCTCACATAAACGTGCAACGGAATTTATAAAGCCTTCGCGACTGCCTTCATATATCAGAGTTTCATTCAATTTTGTCTTTGCCTTTTTGTTTTTTGTCGCACGCATTCTTTGTGTCCTTCCAGAAGTGTGATCCGTGTAATGAGCAAAAATAATTATTTAATTATGTCATATAATTTATTTATAATCTTTTTACTTAGGCGTCAACCAGTCTTGGAAATAGTGATCACCTTTATGGTCCTTCACTAGATATTAAGAAAATATGTGACAAATATATAAACGTGATAAATTTAAATTTAGAACGATGTTCTAAATGTTGGTATCGAAATTTGCAATGTTGCAGAACATTTCTAGCGTTGTACAAACTGACGCCACTAGACACAAATATTTGTGTAAGGTTAAGGTGATAATGCTCCATCAGCTGCTCCAACTTAGGGTTTCCAGGTGCATTGTTGTAATAGACAAATGCAGCGCACGTATATTTTAAATTATATATTTCATTCTTTAATTCCATACAAAACTGATAAATATATAAGATGTAAAAGTATATTTTATAATTTTGTACGTAAAAGTTTTTTTGTGTAATGTTTCCCGATTTTCCGTATGGAATTTTGTAAATTGTAACTTGCAATATTGAGTTTGTTAAACTATTGTGAATAAGTATTTGCTATCTTTTACTACATGAATAAAACTTAGTACTTTGTAGTATTGCTCTTTATTTCCTTCACTTGGCGCCAGAAATAACCGCCCAAAGAGTACACACTTATATGGCCTCCTTGACATAGGAGTATTACCGGCCAGTCTTATGATCGATGCATCGATACGGCAAAGGTTTCAAAGAATAAAATTAATAACAATTTATTAATTTGAATTGAAAACGTCGCGCATGTGAGTCACAACATGCGCAATCTGAATAATAATGTTTAATTAATAAGACAATGCAGTGCGGATCAATATTTTCTCGTAAATATTTTCATTGCTACAATAACACGCAAATTAAAAAAGTACGAATTTAAGAACAGGCGATGTAGCAAAACGTAGGTATCTTTTTGTTTGTTTTAAACCAGCTGTTGTGATTGGCTTATTATACAACTGAAACGTAGTCAAAAGTTAGAAAATCAACGCGTTTAGACAAATTATTTTTATTATGTTTTATTACGATTCGATTTTGTTTTACGTATACTAAGTGCCCTCACCTCTCTCTCTCTCACTTAATATTTGTGACCACATAAACTGATAGCTCGGTTAAAATTGAAAGCTCCTGAAGAACCTAAAACAAAAAAAGATATTGACAGGAAGTCAATATCTTTTTTGTTTTAGGTGGGATCTTGGGAAGAAAGACTAGCTATAGCGCGACTCCGTCCGCGCGTTTATTTCTAAATTAAACGTAGCCTAAGTTACCTTATTACATCAGCTACCTGCCAAAAAACGTCAAAAACAGACAGACAGACAGAAGACACTCCAATTTTAATATATGTATAGATACCGGGGTTCTGGGTGGAAAAAGGGGTTTTGCCCACTAAAATCCCCTTGGTGGCCATCTTCTAGTGCCATGAGCAGGGCTCCTGGATCTATTTGTACTAGTGTGTACAAATCCATACCTCCATTTTCTTTTACAATAGGCAATAGTCGTAAAACCAATGAATAGTAGAAACGCAATAATTATGCATTAGAATACAATAAAATCCAAAGTCATTTCACTCATAATTAATCTAAAAACTCGACTACATAATACTTCTTTTGATTGAATACTTTCACGAAGCTGCATTTTTCTCAGCGAATAAGAAATTTGCAGTAAATAATGTTTTATTAGAGTGAATGATTGTAGTCATTTCCGTTTCACAATCACAATATCTGTTTCAATTCAAGTTAAATTGTTCTCTTAAAGATATTATTAAAGAATTACACATTTATTTTAAACTGTACGTACATGACTTATTCGATATGCAAATAAAAAAATTCAAGAACCATTTGTCTGTAAATAAAATATTACTTTTCTACAGTTATGTATAAATTGCTTTACCTTATATGAATGTGAATTTACCTATTTATATTTTAGTCTAAGATATTTACATAATATAAAAATACAACTTGAAAGCCGGGTTTCATCAAACGATATTCTAATTGGCAACTTTATCGAAAACATAAACGTGCAAGCTATTGTTCATTTTTTAAATTAGTTTCCAGGCTAACGAAACGATTCTTATCGTACCTTTTTGTTTGGACGATCTACAATAAAAAATTGCAACATCGTATAAACCAAAGCTACCTACCGCAACAAAAGGAATTTAATTGAATTTGTATTATGTGAGTGAGAAGAAAAAAGTGATAGAAACAAATAAAAACCTTCACATTTAAACACTTAATACAACGAACAAAGCAAACTTGAGTATAAATGTTACACAGGTCTAAAACAACAAACACATCTTGGTCATGCGTTTTGTTACTTTGACTCGATGGTCCTAGTTTTTAGCCAGAGTTTATCGAACTCTAACTTGCTAAAACTCACCATTTGAGCCAAAAAAGTCATCTTTATCCAATAAGTCATGCTGGAAACCATAAGCGGGCAGCCATGCATGCGAACCCGGTGGTTCGGGCCAATCCGATATGCGAACCTCCTCCATATCAACATGAACACAACACTGCACTCCACAAAGAGTTCACATAAACGACACGAGCATGCATAGACTACCTCTCCGTTCGTCCATTAGGCTGTCATTTAGGACGATAACGGTCGTCGGGTTTGCGTGGCCGCGGCGGACGGCAGGTGTGGCGCTATAAAGACACACGCGCTCGGCGGGGAGCGGCGACTGACTGGCGTGGCGGACGATGGCGCGCGCGCCGCGATCTCTCCAATTCACTCAATCGTTGTAATCTAAATACAAAATGTTTGAAAACCCGAAAAATATAAGATAAAGTGCTGAAGTAAAAATTGCAAGTTTAAAAAACGTCGCATCTTAAAAATCAGATAAGTACGTGATATCTGATTTCAACCTACCTACCATTGTTAAAATCTTTTATTATTTTGTGGTCATTAAAGTCTGACTTATCAATTTAATAAATAAAAGATTATTTTGAAGAAATATGTCACATGTTACACTTTTTTTTAACTTACCTACCTTGCTACTTAAGTTTTATTTTTCGTGAGAACTACCATTAAGTAATTTTAAGTTGGTACTGTATTTTTGAATCAATCAAATTAACTGGCTGAAAATAATGGATTTTCTGCTATTTCAGAAACTAGGAGTAAATACTCTTTTGTGAATTTAAAATGAAACATCTTTACATATTAATTTCGAAGATCTTATCTGCGGTTAACATGTAAACAAAATATGTCTGGCTGTAAGCTCGGTATTAAAGTACCAACGTACGCGTCATGACGAAGTAATTTATTCTAAGGTAAGTCATGAACGTAATCAGCGCTGTGGAACGGGCAGAAAAAAATGGCGGACACCGTCGCGGGCTTACTTTTGCCTTCTGCGCGTCTGACGGAACTCGTGTCGGCGATTAAGAAACTAGATTTGCGGCCGCGAACCTGTTGCGCTCGTGTCGTGACTCCGACGCATTTGGTAACATTCATGAGTGTGTTTCAGTGTTGCCAGGATGTCGGTCCGTTTAACAAATTAAACGCGCAATAAGACGCCGTTCAGTTGTTTTTGCAGTACATATGTTAATGGGAACAGTCTCGTAACCTTTTAAATGGCGTCCAACTAGATAATTCTAACACAAAATGTAATTACACGAAAAGCATAAAATAACTATATAGAATAAGTTTTTTTT
>JAAOEG020000023.1:8254557-8268203 GCA_011763625.2 Papilio bianor | reverse complement strand
TGTTTGTTCCGGCTAATCTTTGAAAAGACTCGACCGATTATGACGGGACTTTTATTGGCAGGTAGCTGATGTAACAAGGAGTAACTTAGGCTACGGTTGATTTAGAAAAAAAATAGTTCAGAAAAAAAACGAAAAAAAAAACTTATAAAATTGAGAGTGATGAAATGTAATTTTTGCATAGAGTACCTCTGATCAGAGAGTATTTGATTCTAGCGGAATGTATGCCGTGTCTGTATTACAACATTAATCTGGGATGTTCCCTATGAAGTTACGCAATGACGCAGCACGGATGCGTTGCGTAAAAGCCTTTTTAGCATGCCAACAGCGAAGCTTTCTCGACGAAGCACCCGAATGCATTTGTTTCACCGAACACTTCAGACGATACTGAGGCCGTGACAATTGACACAGTATCTTTGTCAAACTGTATTATCAGTTATGGAGTGACGAATTACAAACGAAACACACGTAACCGAAACAGATACAGTTATAGGAGTTTGTATACAAAGAAGTCTTTAATATTGAAGACAAAGAGAAAATATTTCAGGATCTAAATCGAAGGTTATTGGTCATCATGCGTGTTTACTATGTTTTTCAATTAATAAACAAGCACCAAGCTAGTGCCAACTGGACCGTTTAGTTAGGCAGTACAGGCGCTGAAGCGATTGTAGTGCACTGACGCATTGTATAACCAAATATTTTATTATACATAATTTTTGCACCACTTAGACATTTAAATACAATTATAAAATCGTTGGCGAAATAACAGGCCCCCTTAAATGTTTAAGAGCCAAACTAAACAGTTCCTATTACAAAACAGTACAAATTACAATAAATCTTGAAGTGTTTGAGATTCATTCGTACAACTCAAACAATAAATCTTCAAGAACCGTACTGTTTTCTTTATAAACTTTAACATAAATACCTCGTCCCATATAAAATTAGTATCATGATTTATTTTAAGAAGTCATTTGAGTGTGAAACAAGTGAATAATGTGAATGTCTTGTATTGTTTGAATTTGTGGCGGATATATAAAATTTCATTCCTGGAAGCAGATTATTTTATAGTGTCTGTTTTGATCGAAGTACATCCTAAAGTAAATTCGACCGTGCCGAATGTATCTGTAAACAATTTCAAAATAAAAAGAAATTGACGCTCTAATGTTCACACGTTGGGTACGTTATGTAAGTCCGTGTTAAGTTGCGGGGACACTGCACATACTCTTAGCGGGTCGTGTTTGCCGGCGGGCCGCGCTGGTGGTACGGTCGGTGACCTCTCACATTTTGGCGACTAGAATAACATGTATTTAGATCTTACGACTATCTGCCACACATCCTCATTTCAAAATGTCACGGATAAATATGTCGGCGGATCAAAAGTCACTTCGGATTTGGTAATAACTAGAAGTATTTTAATATAAAATTATGCATGATGGCCAGAATTTAAAATGTCTTAACTTTTTAAATAATTTAATTGTGTGTTAATTAATTTAATTAGTTATGTTATAATTTTTCAAATTGTGAATCAAATTTCGACATATCTAACCTCACTAGCAAAATTGGCGTTGATGTGTAGTTTTTGGACAAATTTTTAACTAACATTTTTGTTTATATGACAGAGTCGTATCTTTAACGTGTAGTGGTGTTTTTATTATAGGTGTTAGTAGTATTTTATATTTAAAAAACACTTCGTAGAGGTTCCGTGGATGAGATGCTATCGGCGCATTGAGTATGTCGAGTGCGCGGTTCACCTTCTATTTGGAATCCCAACACATTGGATCATGTTGCATAATGATTGCCAACCCAACCGTCTCCGGCTTATTCCGTACATGAGGAATTCAAAGCTGGTTTTTGATTATTCAATATAGTGATAACATTTGCCAAGATTACAGCTTCTTCATTTTTGGACGTGATATTTTGCAACCTCTTGACTCGATTCTTATGTCATAAATATTTTATAGTAGAGGTTACTAAATAAATGACGAGTGTGTAAGACACCTTTATTAATATTGCAAATTCCTGTATAATTTAAGCAACAAGATGGGAATGAAGATCATTAATTGGAGCGTTTTATAAATGGTCACATCTTGCGATCTTAATTTTTAATGAAAAGGATATGTGAGACGGCTTCCGTCGCGTTTCCATGGACAAGAAGAAATATAGATATCAAGCCGAAGTATTTTATAGACGGATACAATTTGTGGCATAGAAAAATTCACAGATTTGATTTCGATCTTAAATTTAATACTTATTCATTGCACTCTAAGAGGAAGCTTTTTCTTTCAAATTCTTGCATAAATATGCTCTCGTCGAATTCTAAGCACGTAAGTTTTACGTAAACACATTTATTTACAGGAGAGAGTCGAAGCAGTTGGACAAAACAAGTCGAACTGCCAATATAAGAGACGACTCGACGTTTTGCAAGACTGCGTAAATCAAAACACTGACAATCACAATTGTCTCAAACTATGTAAACATATCCATAGGCTTACATTACTACTTTTGTAGGGAATTACACAAGCAATGTATTGATAGCTTTTTTTTATAAAAGAAGTAGCGTTGCCGGTTTTCGAGAAAGAGAAGGGCTTGCTCTTTAAAAAGCCTAAGTCTCCTCGTACTGGTTAAGAATAACCGCCGAGAACAAACCACAACGTGGCTATGCGTAGCAGAAAATTTCGCTAGAACCCCTTAGTTGGGGAATGCCAGCCATCCAGGTGTCCATATAGTGTGGAATAAATAATTCTTAGTTTCAATTAGGGTAAACGATAGTAATAAGGGTTGCGACACGGTAAGTACGTGTCCAGCAAACTGGATGGAGTATGTGGTCAAGGTTGCAGGATCGCATTTTCGTTACAACTATCACTGGCTCTTCCTAGTTTATATGCGATTATGATATCAACTTGATTTGATCATAATAAATTGAGAGTAAATAGTAATCCGTAAGATTTCCTGACATATTAGTAATTTGTCGATAAAATTGCGATCAGCACACAATCAGTGCAGTATCGCCGCGGATTCGAACGTACAAAGAATAACTACGAGTTTTTTATTTAAATTCGCGAGACACGTGAAAGTGAATTATGCAGCTTCGTAAATACAAAGCATACATAGTCTTATGTAGCCGGAAGTCAGATTTTTGGATGTTGAATAGCCTTTCAATTTTTTTTATGACAAAACTTAGCCTTGAACAACATGTAAGATATTTTATCTATAGAAGATACTAAGCAGATGAAAGCACAGGTGTGTTCAAGTTCCTAGCTATACGAAAATATAACAGATGCCAGGATTGAAAAATTGTAATTATTATTACTTACGAGTTGTAAAACATTGGTAATTTATATAATTGCTTCTTAAATACCCTGTAGCTGCTAGTAACATTTTACTGTTATTATCCTCTTTGTTGGAACTCTCTGTCAAAATGATTATTGTGAGTGAAGATATAATTGTTATGTACAGTATTAGAATCGTAAAGTAAGAATTGTGTAATTGTTTAGACGTTACGGTTCCATTGTGATTATAATGGGATGACACGCAATGTAAATTTCTCCTCGCCTCGCCACTTGATTATTTACACATAATTATTAAATGCATTCTCGATGGTCATTTAATCGATAATGATAGATGAACGACCGTCGTCTATTGTCATAGACTAATAGTTAAATTACTGAATATATTATACTGTTTTTAATTTTATTCGTAAATGTTAAATTTTACATTGACAAGGTTTTCTATTAACATAATATTATTGAACATCAATAATAATATTTATTAATCTTCTTTTGAAGCGCCAATAGCCTCATGGTTAAGGGTACGGATTTCCAATCACGTGGTCGGGAGTTTGAATCCCACCATTCGACTATTGTTGTAAACCAAATCCTAGCATAAGCCTAGAGCTTAATTGGGATGGTAAAAATATTAGTAAATTTACCAAAATCTGCTAATATTCTTAAAAAAAAACACCGTATCATAGTTTTATGCTTTTTTATAGTATAAATATTGTGCTTAAACGATTGAGATTCGTTGAGTTAGCGAATTAGTGTTAATTCTATGTAAACTTTACATATAAAGGATAAGAAGAAATCTCTAAAAACAGTTGCATACACAAGCTGGTTTACCAATGTAATAACACTCAAGATAATGTCTTCGAGCGAGCATCTGACCAGGTGTGGGTGAAAGCGGTAATTTTCGTTGCATTCGCTAGGCATTTCACTTTGCGACTGGTGCTGTTAGAATTGGCATAATCTCGTTTATAATTAACGTTTTCTAACAAGTTATTTTGCATCTGTATCCTATGTTCATTTGAAATCTTAGTAAATTATGAGTAACACTTTAAGCCAATTATTTACACACAAACAAAAGATTAATTAAACATTTATTTAAAAATCAATCAAACCATTGAAAAATATAGTTCTAGGTTAGATTACATCCCTTATCGCAATCTTCAGAGTTAATAATTTATATTTATAGTTCTATACTAATATTATGAAGAGGAAGGATTTGTATTTTTGTATGTATGAATAAACTCAAAAACTACTGGGTCTGTTTGACTAACTATGAAACTGATAAACTATTTGTAAAACACTTTGACCATTAAAAAGCTACAGTATGAACGATTAACAAAGGCCATGTTCATTACATTTTTTATTCTAAAAGCTAGTTATTAGTATTATTTGAAATCCTTCATTGTTATCATCATCATCAGCTCATTATATGTTCCAACTGAGGGGCTCGGAGCCTAAGTTAGGGGTGATTAGGCCTTAGTCAACCACGCTGGCCCAATGCTGGTTGGTTGACTTGACACATATCTTTGAATTTATATTAATATGTGCAGGTTGCATCACGATGCTTTCCGCCACCGTAAGAACGTCGGGTAAAAATGTACATATGAAATTCGAAAATCGGAAAACATATTGGTACTTGGCAGAATTCGAACCAGGACCTGCTGATTATAAGTCAAGTACTTGGCCCCTGAGCCACCAATGCTCCTTGTGCTCATTGTGCGTTCAAAAAATTTAATTTACACAACTGGCGTACATTTAACAATATAGCTTTAAAGCAGTTCAATAAAATATTCATTAGCAGTTTTCTTGAAGAAGTTATTTAGTAAAGTACACGATGAGCAAATATTGGCTGCAAACTTGTTTATTGGCAATAGTTGAAGGGAAATTCTCAAGTGACATAAGATGGAAGGTTCGTGACAACTAAGCCTATTCTTATTCAACTTGGCACTCATTGAATAAGTAAAGACGTAACTTTTTGTAACAGACTGAAGTTAAGTGATTTAGCAGCTATAAATCAGTCTCTATCTAACTTTACTATTTCGCACTATCACCATTTGTGGTGACTTTCCTTACATAATATTAAGCATTGCTATCTTTAACTATACATTTCTCTGAAACTGACTTTTACCCGTGACTTCGTCCGCGTGAAATTAAAAAAAATTGTTATGTATGCTATGTGTTCTTCCAGATTATGAGCCATTATGGAGATGCATTCTAACAAACATACATCTAAACATTCGCTTTGGAATATTAGTAAGATTCTTTGACCCGTGGAGTATTTTTTTGGTAATTAAATAGATGAATATCGAACATTTTCCTTTCCACTTCAAGGCACACAAAAATTTTCTCTTAATAAAATTAAAATCTCAACCGTTTAGGAGGAGTTCAGTGACAAACATATGCACAGAAGAAATATGTATATGTATATAAAGAAAACACAACATTGTTATTTGGCACATAGATAACAGCGCCAAATATATTATAGACCAAAAACTAATGTAGATTAACTATGTATTTCACTGTAGAATTAAAGCAACTTTTATTATTGTGTGTTCATTATATGGTATTAAAGATCTTATAGTAAGAATATATATGCTTCCAATGTTAAATAAAAAAGACTTGAAAAAAAAATTAAATCATGATCACCTCGCCAGTACCTGTTCGTACTCAATTAGAATAAAAGCACCGTTGCGAGGTCAAGTGTAATATAAGTTTCATACGAGGGCAGCACAAAACGGTGGAAACATAACACGATCGACCTTCTGTGGATATAACAGCGATAGACGCCAGCGACAAAAACTTATGTTACAAGAATCCTGGTGCAATACCACGACCAAACGGAAGTAAGGCGTGAAGTGGAAGCAATTCCGAGTTTCGTGAGATGAGTGTGCTTTCAGGAGTTCTAATTTTATTACTCTTTTACTTTCCACCTTTTTCTTATAAGGAAGGAATGAGAAGGGGAGGTGGATTTAACAGAGGAGAGAACGCATAGAAAGAGGAAATATTCTCTTTCAGTGCGTCTCCTCCTCCGTCGATTAAAGGTAGGTAACACATCTGTAATTGCGGGCATCGATGGGCAGCAATCGCTTCGCTATTTGGGCGAATTCAGGTTGCCTTTTGCATGTTACATTATAATATAAATATTATTCTACAGATTCAGTCAATGGACATATGAGAAAACACCTGCACTTTCAAACACAAGCAGTATTTTACTGGCCAATTTTCTACCTTCGTGTGAACCTAACCTAAGTGTAGTGAGGTCAATAGGCGATGGGTAATGGGCGATATTGTCAGGCGACGCACACGCCACTTCCGTTATACTGCTCTGATATAACTATGACATTTTTACCCATTGGGACAACGAAGTAGGCCACTATTTGTGTGCCGCCGTAACTTGGACACCTGTATATGGAAGACATACAGTGGGTTAAATATTCTCGACTACGATATGTCACGATGTTATACGTCACAATGTAATATTATTCGCGTCATAGATAAGTCATATTTTTAATTTTTTCTCAACCAATTAGTGCTCTAAAATAAATCTATTATTTTTAAAATCGAAACCAATTCATTAATTTTATGCAAAAATATTTACTTTACTTTTAGTTTTACTTTACTTTTACATATAGGAATTTTGTTTGGAAACTAGCTGTCGCCCATGAGTTCGTCAGCGCAGAAAAAAATGCCTGTACAAATCCTGTCACAATAGGTTACCTCTAACTAAAGCGACCTTTTGGACAGATAGAAAGACAATCAAATAACAACTTTAAAAATTAGTTTCTCGTTATCAGCAACAACACTTCAATTTTATTACATGTATGGATTTATTTCGGAAATCTTTTACATAAAAATATCTAATTATAAACGTATGTAAGGATCAAAAACCAGGCTAAACATAAAGGTCAACCGGTGCTATCATTTAAATGGCGTGAAGAAATGACCACGCTAGTTTTGTAGTCCCCTAGTTATAGGTCAGTAGGCCAACGAAGCTATGGACAGGTTTCCGAGGTCGCGCCAACATTTATCTACTCTAGTTATGCTAAATCTTAAAGAAAAAACTTCCTGAAACTTTAAATGAATTTTCGAAGTCTCTTAGTAGTAAAGCGACTTATTATTAGTGCTCTTGTAATAAAATAACTTGTTTTACTACATGTATATGAATATATATACGGTTCATACACCAAAATAATATTTTTTACAATTTTTGTCTGTCTGTCTGTTTGTTCCGGCTAATCTCTGAAATGGCTGGCTCGATTTGGACGGGACTTTTATTGGCAGGTAGCTGGTGTAATAAGGAGTAACTTAGGCTACGTTTATTATAGAAAAATTCTTTAGAAAAAGAACGCGCGGACGAAGTCGCGGGCGACAGCTAGTTATTATATAAGTTACATTCTACAAATAACTAAAAAATATAAAAATATTGAACTTATTTATAAAATTATTTTTTTTAAGTTAAAACTATTCAAGGATTACAATGAATCTTAACAGAATCAAGAAATTAGGAGCAGAAGCTATTTATGATTCTTAATATTTTATCGTGACTCTTGAGTTTTTAGGATGTGAATTTTTATCAGTTCGCTATTAAGGTACGCCATCAATACCGAATAAAAACGCATCACAATGCACCGAAACCTTATTAGAGAATACATTAATAATTTAAATATATGTATTTGTAACGGAATCGTAGTAAAATACATTCAACGCCTTTTATATCAATACCCAAACGTGGTACAATGTGTAGAACCTTGAACGGCATATTAATATTTAAAAAAATAACAGTTTTAAATTTTATAAAGGTGAGAATATTAATTCAATTCAGTTTGTGTTGCCAGATGCCGTTAGCCAATCAAAAATGCTCGTATGACATTTAATTAATTGGGAGATTGATTTCTTAAATAATTTTAATTATTTAAAATGTAATTAAATAAAACTTAGTCTCCTGGGTATTATTCCAGACTATATTCTATACCTGAGCAAAGTTTTAGTAAAATATGTTGAAGCGTTGCGGAATTATCGAGCAAATAACAAAAAGCTACGTATCCTTCGGGTACCGTAACTATTTTCGGGATCAAAAGTGTTCTTCCAGACTATTCGCTACAACTATGCCAAATTTCATCGAGATCCGTTCAGCCGTTTAGGCTACAAACATCTATCCATCAGTCCATCTACACTGTCGCATTTATATTATTATTCAGATTAAACTAAAGCTATCGTTAAATAGCATGCGAGGGCTGCGGTATGTGTGAATAGGAAAATTCTTGTACCACGCTTACGGGCGCTAATGAAACTGCGCCCTTACGAATCAGATCTAAGTAGTATGTGAAAAACAAATTAAAAATGTCCTCAGAATATTAATAAAGTAATAAACTATGTAAATATAAACACGACCTCCTGGCCTATACGACAACATAGGTAACGTTGTACTGTTACAGTTTACAACATAGTTACAGTGACATATCAGTAGAGTCATTATAACGCCTTGACTTATAATTATACTATAAATTAGCTCTCGCCCGCAACTCCGTCCGCGCGTTCTTTTTCTAAAATAAAATAATTTTTCTAAAATAAGTGTAGCCTTATTACATCAGCTACCTGCCAATAAAAGTAGCGTCAACATCGGTCCAGCCAATTCAGAGATTAGCCGGAACCAACAGACAGACAAAAATTGTAAAAAATAATATTTTGGTGTATGTACCGTATATATATTCATATACATGTAGTAAAAACGGTTATTTCAATATTACCAACACTCCCATTTTATTATATGTACAGAATAGATAGCTAAGAAAAATCCAAGTAACAGAATAAAACGGACCAGAATTGCATGCAAGGTTTCTTGCATTTTAATGGCGTAATGCTAACGCAGTGGGAGATTATAGATTAAAAATAAATGAGTAAAAAATTATTCCTTCTAAAAAAACATGTGTAAAAACTTGTTATAATTAGTAAGGATCTTAAAATATAATATTAAGCTCAAAATATTATATTATGAAATGAAAAATTAAATATTATATAATAATATATTTGCAATTCCGAACGCGACTGTGCAAGCCACAAAGTCATTTTAATATTATTTATTCGTTGTAAAGGATACTTTGAAACTTAAGGGATACTTGAAAACGTCGTCAAGAAAAAATGTTACAGTGGCCGGACGTGAGCTGCATTTATAAAAGACCATGCAAATAAATTGCATACAATGAGTGCACTGCGTATTGGAGATGTAAAGAATTTGCATTTAGGCAAATTTAAACAAAAGCAAGTGAAGTAAAGTATCCATTGTGCATTGTATTTAATACAAGGACTATAAGAATGCACCTTACAAAGTACGTAGTTATATTTACTATTCTTCTTTCTTTGTAAAGTACTATTCGCGTTCTTGTAAAATAGTAAAGGAGATGTACGTAGCATGTACGATATACATAGATGTAAATAGACAAAGAGTTTGTTTATGAATTGTGTTAGAATAATTATATCCAATTATAATGTTACATGAGTAAGACACGAAAATAGATGTTTTTCTAGAGTTATTCCACCGCGTTTTTAAATTTAACACTAATAATAGCTTCATCAAACGAGTTTTACTTCGATACAAAAAGGTTTATCAAAAACACGTATATAAAAAACAAATTATGTTTTTGCGATATGTTTAGATTGATCATATTTTTTTATTCTTTACTAGCTTTTGCCCGCGACTTCGTCCGCGTGGTATTTCACATGTCTTTTTTTATGTTACAAGCGGCCACCTGAAATCGCTGAGATAGCAAAGTGACCGCTGCCCATAGACATCCGCAATTGCAGATGCGTTGCCTACCATTAATCGACGGAGGAGGAGACGCACTGAAAGAGAATATTTCCTCTTCCTATGCGTATCCTCCTCCGTCAAGTCTACTTCCCCTTCCCATCCTTTCCTAGTAAGATAAGGCAGAGAAGGGAAATAAGACTAGAATTAGGCCTCCGACACCACACTCATCAGACGAAACGTGGAATAGCGTCCACTTCACGCCTGTCTTCTGGTGTGCTCGTGGTATTACACCGGGCGAGCCGGCCCTTTCGTGCGAAGATGTTAAAGGGGGCTCTACCACTATTAGACACCACAGGTGTTTGCTCGTTCGGATAAGAATCATTTAATATGATATTTCTAAAACATTGTCATAAAACATATCAATACAGCCTTTCATCCCCAAACCCTAGTGTTGTTTTACACCCTTGATGGTAAAATTTTAACGAACTTCGAATGGCTTATAATATTTATACCAATATAATAACAAAAAAAATTTCAGCTGTTTTCTCTAAAAGTAATGAACTTCCACACTACATTCCAACCCATCCTTTCAACCCCTAACAGCCGTTTTATCGCATTAAAAAGTAGCCTATGTCCTTCCTGGAGCTTTCTACTTTCTACGTACCAAATTTCATCAAAATCGGTTCAGTAGTTTAGTGGTTAAAGCAAGACAGACAGAGTTACTTTCGCATTTATAATATTATTAGTAAAGATTATCATTCTTCCCCAAAGCTTAAGCATTTTAAATAAAAAAGCAAACAACAAAACAATAATTTTATTAATTGCACAAATTTTTTACACCTCACTTAGGTTCACAACGTACATAAACAATGTATGAAAAAATAATACTATAATCAGTTATCACTAAAATAACATTTGGTGTAAAGCATTAACATAAAAATTATAAATAGTTACCTCTCGTTGTTTCTGTATCTATCAAAGTAATTAAGTATCTTATCAAATACTAATTTCTGTGCATTATTACCCCATAAGTGATTATTGTGACTCCAATATGAGTTAGGTACGATATACGTTTCTACCAAGTTCTTTATTCTTGAACTCAATTCATTAGCGTCCTTTAATGATGAAATCCAGTCGTTTTGACTGCAAATCAATAGTACTGGCGATGAAATATTTGTAACATTATACTCCGGAGTTTTTTCTGTACCATATCTTTGAATATTGCCTATTCTACCTTCGTCGTAACGTTCAAATTTTTTCGATAATATTAACTGGCCAAAATGAGCTAAAGTTTTCACAGATACGCCAACTGGCAAATGACCAAAAATGACAGAAAGTGTACTTGAAGGTATTGTATTCTTCTTCAAGCCCGTAGTTAAACCTAACGCAGTGCCACAAATTTCTTGTGGTGCAATCTGACAAAGATATTCAAGTATTATGTGTGTTATTTGTCCTCTTGCTAGTACTTCACCGATTCCAAGAACATCAAGATACGATTTTAACATTGGTGAAAATTGAGCAAGAATCGTTAAAATGGGACTGTTGAAATATTTGAAATAAGCAATTGGTGCGAGTTCTACAGAAAGATGGATCTTACTGTTGTATTCCGGTCGCAACGAAGCCGTTATAAAAAAGTTAGTCGTACCTTGAGAATGTCCAACATAAAATAATTTGGGTTCACTAGTCACATTAAGTATGTAGTCAATAATTGCTGGAACATCGTAATATCCTTGCTCGTCGAACGAAAAGTTCCAGTATTTCATATCTTTATCAGGATCCAAAATAATATGTTTTCTGGAATACGTGTTCCCTCTGGTATTAGGAATCCAAACGTCATAACAATTATCAGCAAGAATATAAGCCAAACCAACTTTTGGACCGCTTAAAATCCATGCATCTGAACTATCAAACAGTCCATGCACTAATATAACAGGAATAACTTTTAAAATACCTTTACAGGTAGACGGAATTCGGAAAACTGTTAAAATATAACCATCTTCAGTAATTACAGTATGTTCTTCGCAGGAATAATTGTATTTGGTAGTTAATTCAGTAAAATTAAGATACGTGTCTTCATTGTAACCCAGACTCTTTTTGAGGGATCTATTTTCAGGAATAGAATATGTTAGAACTCTCTGTTTTTGTACAAACGGTAATGAATCACATAAATCTTGAACGTAGATTATTAGAAATAATATCTTTTTCATTTTCACTTTCCTGTTGTCTTGTTATTACTTTATCTTGCTTCGGACTTAAATAGACTAAAGTATATTTCCTTTTGTTAGCCTGTTTTATAATATTCATATGACCTTAAACTTAAGGTACAAAATGAGTCCAGGTAGTTGAAAAAAGTGCAATAAGTTAGCTGTTTTTGTTGCATATGCAAAAACCGAGATTAATTAGGAAATTAAGCCTCAATAACCACCTCTTTTATTCGTCTACTGTATGATTATTTAGATTTAAGGCATTAGCCACTGCTTAATTGTACGATAATTATGTTTTTTTTTCAAAACCTAGAATAATTGTGTTTTTACTACAATAACTTAAAAAATCTGTTTAAGTTTCGTAAATATCTAAGAGATAATTTTTTTAACTCTGAAATCACTGACTTGTAAATTTAAATGATACAATGCACATTACTAATACACAAGTAGTAATTCGAAGTAAAGTAAATTCGGAAAATCTCCATAAAATAAATCTTACACATGTTTTGGTCGAATCGATTTTATGATGAAGTTTTCCGAAGTCAATGTAAAGTTCATTGTCAGTTTAACCTGTCAATAATGAAAGTCATTACGTTGAAAAGAACATTGGATGAGGTCATTGTAATTATAGAACCTCGTAAGAAATTGTTAGAAAAATATGATTCAATCTTGCTACCAATAAAAAGCTGTTGACTGCCTTATTTTTGTATTAAATTCAATTATAAATTTAAAAAGTTGTATATACATCTTGTTTGTTTTATTTTGTAATTTTCAAATATAAATGGAGATAATTAGTTAATTAGATTTTATCTTATGAACAATTAAAAGATAATATTAAACATTTTCATGAAATAATGTAATGTAAAAAAAGACTAGGACGTATTTTTTAATGTTAAAAGCAAGTTACAAAGAGCAAGCGACCACCAGAATTCGCTGAAATAGCGAGGTGACCGCTGCCGATAGACATCCGCAATTGTAGATGCGTTGCCTACCTTTAATCGACGGGGAAGGAGACGCACTGAAAGAGAATATTTTCTCTTTCTATTCGTATTCTCCTCAGTCAAGTCCACTTCCCCTTCCCTATCTTTCCTTGTAAGATGAGGCTGTGAAAGGAAATAAGAAAGATTATTCTTCCGGCGCCACACTCATCAGGCGAAACGCAAAATGACTTCCACTTCAGATCTATCTTCTGTGTGGTCGTGGTATTACACGGGTGGGCTCTACCACTGTTATTGTTTAAGAATATCGTTAAACAAAAATTTTATTCATTCGTCAAGGATTCCAGGATTGATTTTTGGACAATTTTTAGTGAAGGGCATATCACCTTTTCTGACAGAAATCTTTAAAGAAATACTAGGTAGGTGGTAAAGAGTAACAATGTCCTTATGTTTTAATATGTCAAAGGAAAATCGAGGGTCG
>JAAOEG020000023.1:8236869-8250438 GCA_011763625.2 Papilio bianor | reverse complement strand
GGCCTAGGTAGGAACTGAAACTTAGTACTTGCTCCAACACATCTCAGATAAAAATGTCACTATTCTACCTCGGCCGATACTGAGAGTTTAAGAATTCGTTTTTGTTTTTTTATATATTTTAGTTACTAGCTTAATAGCTGTGCCAGATACCTTCTTACAAACAGCCATCTATACATCGAATAACATCTTTATTATTTATACGAGTGTAAAAGAAAGTCGTGTTAGTTACACTATTTTTAACTCAAGAACGGCTGTACTTATTTGGCTGAAAATTAGTGTAGAGGTAGCTTACAACCAGAAGACGGACATAGGATACTTTTTACCTCACTTTTTAAAACTATTTTCTACGGTTTCGTCAAAAACAAATGTAGTTAATATATATGAAACGTGGTATTACTAAAACGCATCTGACGGAAAACACAAATGACACCTAAACGAATTATTATACAAGTATATGGTTAAGTATGAATAAAAAATTGATAACAGGCAGAAATCAATAATCAGTAATAATCTACTAAGTTTTTCTTTATTCCGCAAGCACAAAGTCGCGGGCGAAAGCTAGTTTAAAATATAAATAAGAACTAAGATTAATACATCGCGGATCAACTACAAGTACCGCTGATGTAGCGACACCAATTCCAAAATATGAACGAAATCCAAACAATTGACTTTAAAACACCAATCGACGTAATACTGTAATATTTACGCGAATAACTAACCTTTACGGTACTGGCCGTCCATTTATTTCTATTTAATAAAAAAAACAATATCTGCCCTACAGCGTCCGAAACGGGTCAATTGTCCGACAACGCACAGACTGCATCAGTACATTAAGTACAATATAACTCTTTGTACATACGCTTACTGCTTCTCCCTCACATCCCCCTAAGCCTGCTTATATCCCGGGTGGAGCTTTGTCCAGTCGCGTGGGGTCGAGAATCGAAACAGCAAAGCGGAAAATAACAAATCGTTTTGTTTGGAAGTATTTCTATAGACTTTAAGAACTGAAGGGGAATTGATTGCAATTTGTAAAAAAAAAATGAATTATCAAACAAAATGTGATGAAAATCTCAAACAAATTATTTGGCTCCAATAGCCTAATGGTTAAGAGTACGGATTTCGGACCACGTGGTCCAGAGTTCGAACCCTAGCATCCGACGATTGTCCAAGACCATATCCCAGCACAAGCCTAGAGCTTATTAGGAATGGTAAAAGAAATATTATTAAATTAACCAAATCTGCTGGACTGAATAAAAATTAACAATATTCATACAAACAGTATCACAGTTTAATTGCTTTTTTTATTATCTGATACACAGAAAGACTTGTACTGTTTACATTCCGTAACTTTCAATTAGAAATGCCACAATTCAAATGATTACGAGTAAGTAAAAATTTTAAGAAAAAAACAAAACCGACTTCCTAAAAAAAACATTCTCAACAAAATTTACTAAAAAGCAACAAAATAATGTCATGAAAACCATCAAGAGTAAAAAAAACTCTGTTCTTTCTAGTATAATGTCATTATTGTACAATCTTAATCTTAATCTGACTAATATTATACTCGTAAATGCAAAAGTTAAGATGGATGGATGGATGGATGTTTGTATGAGTTTCTCGCCTAGACTGCTGAACGGATCTCGATGAAAATTGGCATAGATGTAGAGGATAGTCTGGAAGAACACATAGGCTACTTTAGATACCGGAGATAGTTATGGTTCCCGTGGGATACGTAGATTTTGTTGTATACATATTATCTCGATAATTCCGTAACGGTTCAACATATCTTATAAATTTGGTACAGATATAGAACATAGTCTGAAAGAACACATAGGCTACTAGACTTCAAAATATCAATAATTGTGCAATGTTGACAAAATACTAGACGGAAGAGAGCTTTCTTCCACTTGAGGGTATTCATGAAATTAACTTGTTGCTCTTCAGTGAATTTTGTTGAGAATATTTTTTTTGGAAGTCGTTTTTTTTTTAAGTTTTTACTTATTTATATTTTAGTGAATATCGAGTTCTACTACCAATTTTCTACATATATACACAATGTAATATGTACCTAATTTCAATTTAAAAACTAATTTAGTATTGCATCAGTCTTAGCAGATTACCTGTCATCAGTTCCACAGGTCATCAGGTAAGAATATTACTGAATAAAAAATGGACTTCTACGATGCACTAAATTGTCTTTCCCAACTATGCTAATTCCGTTCTTCGACAAGTAACAAAACGGGAACTTCATCAATATCAAATACGATTTATTAAGAATTACTTAAAAAACTGCTTGTTGGAACTTAGCCAGATGTACATGATAACCACAAGCTTTCAAACAAAGAAAAAAACATTAAAACCGGTTAAGTACTAAAAATTGTAATACATAATTGCAAGCAATCTTCAGACGCACGTAGGTTTTAATATTTTGATACTTTCTAAACCATTGGTCTGATTGACATAGTTCAAATGGTTATTGTAATCTACATTATATTCTTCTGATAATTAACACTTGTATATGGATAAAGATTCACACCGAATACAAATAATAGCGTCGTAACTGGCTCATGCGTTTTAAAATGGTTATTGCGCGACAACCTTAAAAGATAGACGTATGCTATCGTGGACTTTTATATAATATATTTATACATTAGCGCCCAACGTGGGGTGTGAAAATATATACCTACGCCTAAAGCGTGTCCCATTTTATTGCAAATTGAATTTTTCAAAAACATTCCGTGGTTGCCGACATCTTGCGATATAAAGAAGTGCATGTTTACGCTTTATTATTAGCAAAGATACGTCGCTTGTCTAATGCAAGAGTACAGTGCAGTACTGCTATTGTTTGAACGTACTCGCCCAAAAACAGTAGGTACTGTTTTGTCAGTAAGTGTGCTTTGAAACGAACACAGCCTTCCATTGTTGTACTGCTCCGCGTCACTTTTCTGCCCTCGTGGAAATTAACAGTGCGTGATAGCGCATGAGCAATTGTCCCTTTCCACTGCTAACAGCTCCGCCGCTTCCTACCGCCTCTACCACCCTCTACCGCCCCTACCACCCCCTACCGCCCACACATAATATTGTGTAATATTGCACATGCGTCGGATACCGATCAATGCAGATACACTTTCAAGGGGATCGGAAAAGCAAATGGCGTCCTAAGAATGTCGTGAGGCGAACCTACGCCGGCATTATTCCCCATTACGAATTAACGTTATATAAAAGACACCTTACAGTTAAAAATTATACAAATAGCTTTTACCTGGGACTTCGTCCACGTGGATTATTAAAAAATCTTAGGAAGAAAGTTATGTGTTTTTCCAAAATATGTTCTATTTCCCTGTAAAATTTCATCGCGATCCGTTGAGCCGTTCTTGAGATACCTTCTAATAAACATTGATCCATGCATCTTTCGCATTTATAATATCCACTCCTTCAGCTCCGCCGCCCCCAACCACCCCCGATCAACCCCATCACCCCCTACAACACCCTACCACCCCTACTACCCCTGCCCCCCCCTGCCACCCCCTACCGCCCCCTACCAACCCCACACAGTAGAAGTGAGATAAAGCACCCCTTTGCCTTGCGGGACGGTACATTGGCGCCCAACGTGGGGTGTGACTATATATGTATACGCCTAATGCGTGTCGCTCGTGTAAGTCTTTTTATTGCAAATAGAATTATTCTAAAACATTTCATGGTTGCCGACATCTGATTCAATCATATATTCAAAATCATATTTTTCTTTAACGTTTTCTTTAACTGTCGTCCTGATTTATTTAATGGTTACTAAGGGAGAACCTTACGGCCCGTTCACATGACGAAGATTCGTGTTTTTTGAGATATGGTACTGCCATGCCAACTAATTGAAACGTACTGCTGAACTTACATCTTAAATGTGGCTGATTAAGACCGCCAACATAGCGCATGAGCTACTGTTCCATTTCACTGCTTACAACATCGCCGCCCCCTACCACGCCCCATCATTAACATAGGTACTAACAACAATAAAATAAATAAAAATAAATACGCAAACAGTACATCGATAGCTTCCCCCTTTCCCTGCAGTGACCTGTTGGATGATCTAGCCATTGCTCTACATTTATTTAATAATTTATTTATAATTTATTTACTTATTAGAAGGTACAATATAATTTTATGATAAGAAATGTCTCTCGAAACAATATGCAAACATGTCGTTACCCTCCGCTCCTCCCCAACCTTATGCCGACAAAGCACAAGCGGTGGCACGCACATTCATATTTAAAGAGATTTTAATTGAATTTTGTCAAATAAATCACCGATTGAGAGAAGGATATATGAAATGAATAGACTCACATATGCATCGCCGCACAACCACTTTGAGCAGATGTTAATATATTCCATGCTCGGTAAATTACGACACATGCTCGTTGCCCGACGACGCAACTAGCACTGAGAGCATCCCCTGACCACTACAGATACGCTGCAGCATCCCCGCACTACCCCCCTTCCGGACGTATCCTAGACTATATATTTACCCCCTTCCAATCGCCCCCCCTCCATTTCTGCACCTGCGTACTTCAACCGATCAATCGAACGGTGCGGGCGGAACTGCAATGCGTCACTTGAATTGCACATGCGTAAATCTGCGCTACCTGGAACATGCAACGTTGCCAGCTGACTACACTCACACATACAAACTGCAGCGCGCGACGACCCCACCCTGGCGGAGATCCGGCCTGAGCTCAAAGGTAGTTTCTCCCCTTTCCCTCAATCTAGGTGTGGTGGCATCAACGTTCAAGTATTGATTAATTGGCTTAGGTATCCTAAGCTATGTATTTACCCCCTTCTAATCGCCCCCCTGCATTTCTGCGCCTGAGTACTATAACCGATCAATCGAACGGTGCGGGCGGAACTGCAATGCGTCACTTGAATTGCACATGCGTCAGTCTGCGCTACCTGAGCCCTCGCCACACCCTAGGCGTGGTCAAGTCTAGAACATTCATCAGAGTATTGATTCAAACCTAGGTGGATAAATGTTTAGTCATAAAAGCGCCATCTTTTGCAGTATCGGTGTCAACATTGGCCTTACCCTAAAGTTACCTCAAAATTTTGCTAGATGGCGGTGTATCATTTTTGAAATTGCGATAGAATCTGGGATAACATATATAGGATATCTGGGTCGGTAAATGGCACTGATATAGCGGTTAGATCTGTCAGAAATATACAAAATTTACCAAGATATGTAAAAAGAACGAAGATCTTTAGACACTTTTTGACATTGACATACTGGTATTAGTGAAGCGTCATAAGTTAGACTTATGTCCACCGGTTCAGATATTCTTGTCGATGTATACTTAGTTATATGTATTATTTGATAGCGGAAAATATAATACATAATGAGTACAGATACCGTATCTCATAAAATGAAACGGGATCTTCGTAATTCTGGCTATTGAAGCAGCTACATTTTGTTTCCGTAAAGCGAATTAGATGTCGCTAATCTCAAATATACAACACGAATTGACAATCAAATAAGTTTTCTTGCGACAGTTTGTAACAAATCAATGGTATGGTCATTATGAAATATTCTGATTATTCATTATTATGTTGTGTAATGATGTCTGATCCTACGTTTTTTTGCATGAAATATTCGAGTTTTGTATATAATTATGTCCTTTATATAGAGTGATTTATTTTATACCAGAAAAGTATAAACAGAAAAGATCATATTTATTAAATAAATAAAATTAATGTAGACATCAAAAAATGTCCTAAGAAATCCAGTTTGTGGTCGATTACAATAAATATACCAGGGTTGGTGCGCACACAAACACGCTTGTAATAATAGTTACCGCTCCTTTATGTACACTACTGTACTACAGTTTAACAGTCAATGGGGTAAGATTTGCGATATGAACCGTCACGAGAGAAATTCAAACTAAATTGAATAGTAAAAAAAATTTTGTCATGTTAATTATTTTGACCTTAATTCTTTTACCAGCCGAATTTGATATGCTACGATCATCTTTTTAGTATGTAAATAGTCGTGAGTTGTGTGTTGTTGACACTGTTCTGTTTAACGACAGCTGCGACGTCTTTCAACAACGTATAGTCCAGGATCCCTGGGCTATTTTTGCACTTGATTACAGAGGTAGGTAGGTATATAATGTAATGGTCACATTGTCCTACAAATTGTGTGGTACGTTATCGCGGTCATACTTGAAATTCATGAAATGCTAAATCCTGTTATTTTTTATATTTTGCTGATATAGCTGTCACAGCTGGGCGCACGCGTAGGGCATTGCTTACTGTTTGTTAGGTAGCCCTTCACATGCTGATGTCGGTTATAACGGTACAAACATTTTTCTATTCCACCACGTGATTTATTCTATTTTATTTATCTTGAGTAATACTTGTTGTACTATACAATAATTATGGAGTGATTTTTGTGCAATTTGCTTTGTGAAAATACTAATTTTCGAGAAAAAAGAGAAGAAGTGAAGAAATTCACTAAAACATTTGGCTTTCTTGTAAAACTTTTCTATCTGCTCGAAAGCATCATCAACATAAATATGGCGATGTACCCTGACCTGAAAATTGGAGTGACGATGTAATAGGCTATCATTCCTCTTGTTACAAAGAGTTTCGAGTAAAATCTAAATATTTATCTTATGAAATGAAAGTCGATCGAATATTTTTTACTCAATTTTTAAAATAATTGAAAAATGATTTATTAAGTTCATATTTCCACGTAATTATGTAAAATGGAGCATTAGTATTGTAACATTCTTTAAACATTAATTTTCGAGAGTATAGTATATTTTACATATATTCTTAGTAAATTTACAATATAATACGAATATATTCATTGCAATAGTAAACTCTGCCACGTGTTTATCGTTTACATAATGAAGCGTCGGAGAAATCGAGTATGCTCGGAAACGCTCGACTGTTCTCGGGAATATTTAATTGTATAACCTAATACTATTATATACTAGCTGACCCGGCAGACTTCGTACTGCCTCGATCGATAAATAAAAGACCTAAACTTCCGTACGTATAAAATAAACTTAAAACAAACAAAAGGAATCCGTAATTAATAAAAAAAATTAATTCCGAGCATATTCATATTCATTCACCTTTTAAACCTTCTCTGGACTTCCACAAATAATTCAAGATCGAAATTAGCCAAATCGGTCCAGCCGTTCTCGAGCTTAGCGAGGCTAACGAACAGCAATTCATTTTTATATATATAGATTAATAACTATTACTATTATGCAACATATATACTAAATTTTTGATCATTTAAAGTTATGTTCTTGTATGACTATTTTAATTAATATCATTTTAACATGGGATAATTTTTTTATTATCGATGATGATATGTGATATTTATATAGAGATTGTATTTACTGACATGTTTCTCATATAAATATTTAAAAAAATTAATTGATGGCAAATATCAGTATTACAGGTATGATGGTCCCCAAAGTCCTTCTTTTCAAGAATTATCTTCAGCCCCACAAGGTACTCTTATTAATACTACTGATATTTACTGATTGATTATTCATTATTAAATATTATATTATTATAATTTACTTAATTTTCACATGTTACTACAGACTCGGACATCACGGATGAAGAAATGGAAACAGATGAAGATGTAAGTGATGTTAGGAGCGAAGATTTCTCAGATGCATCTGATGAAGATTAATATATTATATTTGTATAAAATTACATGTTTTATAATATATCTATTTTATTAAAACATAAATTTTCTTTAATTATTATTTTTTTTTACTGTATGTCATGTTATAAATAGGAAAACGGAAAAATTGCAATTACTGTCGGACTATCTATCCGTCCCTGCTTTCTTGTAGGACATTGTTTTATTTGTGCAGAGAACCCACTATCCTATCATGTAATAATTTTATCATACAGTTGGTAATGAAAAAAATGGTCTCGTGGAATTAACAATTTCTAAGCGTAGGACTGGGATCACGTACCACAAAATTTGTAGGACAATGTGACCATTACATTATATACATGTTGACGAAGTAAAAAAAAACCAGCTGGTTAATAATGATTTTTAATAACTTCTTGATCAATACATGCTGACAGGACTTACTTAGGGTTGAGGGGACTCATTAATCACAAATTGCATTTTGTAGGACAAATATTTTTTCAAGTAATTTAGATAATTATCTTGGGATTAAAAAAAGAATCCCTCAGTTAGTAATAAAATTTTTGAGACTCATACTCAAATAACTCAAATAAACATATTGTGTCCTTGCAACCTCTGTTAGCTACCAGAATCGAGAATTATCGCACAGGACATTGTTGGGCGATCATCAAAACGAAGCTATTTACGAAGATTCAGCTTGATAGTAATCAAGTGCAAAAATAGCCCAGGGATCCTGGACTAGTATAACTTACAAACTAGATATTTTGTTGAGCAGTATACACGCAGACATTCTTCTTTCATTCTAGCTAAAATACGAGTACAATAGATTATTCCGAAAGCACTAAGTTGCTATTAACGAGTAGTCTAGCGTAGTCTGCCTACCTTGGTTACGCGTGTATCGGAAATTTGACCCTAGCCTAACCCCTGCCTTCCCCCTAGAAATACAATATATTTTCGCTCTTATTTCCGGTGTACACAAAATGCAAGCGTATTGCAGAATAACATGGATACTGTTCCTTTATTGACTTATTTTATATAAGGAGATGTAATCGTGATGTGACACACTGGGATTCTTGACAAGTATAGTGACAAGACCTCTCTTGCTGGTCGTATTACATTATTAACCTATATTAAGTATAGTATATGTAGTTTCGAGTCATAGTATTGCAATAGTTACAGCGCGAGATTACAAGTAGCTAGTATATGTTTAAGTGAAATAATGTTATCTGCTATGAATGTTTATTATTAACATAAAAACCCTAAATGATTATTACTTTATAAGAAATAAAGAATAAGCAATGACCTTTTCATTGACACATGTATTGTCGGTGTTGAGTAGGTAGACCAACTTGTTCATTATCCTTTGATAATAATCAATGTTAAATAAAAAAAATACATTTAAGATGGTAAGAGTATACTAGCTGTTTCTTTTTCTGGTAATAAAAAACAATCATGTGTATTCCGGTAACATATTATTTTGTGTTTTGCTAATTTAGATATTCAATATTTTAATATGCGTTGTCCCTAAACTATTTTCACATGCGCAAACCTTTCTCTCACTCCCTTACGCGGTGTAAGCTGCTGGGGTAGCGGCGTCCAGATTCATGTATTTATCCGACGCCCTAGGTAGTCTGTACAACTCCCCCAATCGCCCCCCCTCCATTTCTGCACCTGCGTACTTTAACCGATCAATCGAACGGTGCGGGCGGAACTGCAATGCGTCATTTGAATTGCACATGCGTAAATCTGCGCTACGTGGGCCCTCGCCACACCTTAGTCGTGGCCAAGTCTAGAATATTCATTTGAATATTGATCCAAACCTCGGTGCAAGATTGTTTAGTCGTAAAAGCACCAATTTCTATATAATAGTGATCTTTAGCCTGTTGTTACGTCGACTTTTCGTTCATGGCGATGTCTTATTTGGAAATTAACGATTGTGTCACTTTTCAAGTAATTCTGGCGAAGAAATAACAATGCTCTAGTCAATCTTCTAGCCCCCACTTTACAACCTTAGAGAATGGATTTCTTAAACACTTTTCGTAGAGCTTGCTAATGTAGTAACAGAAATCTAGATACGTGAAACACTTTAAGTCTCAAGACTAAATAAATTCGACATTGCGTTAATTATACAGTCAATCTATTAATTCCTTTATAAATACAGACTAGCTGTCGCCCCTGACTCCGTCCGCGCTTTCTTTGTCTAAAATAAAAGTAGCCTAAGTTACTCCTTATTACTTCAGCTATCTGCCAATAACTGTCCCATCAAAATTGGTCCAGCCATTTCAGAGATTAGCCGGAACAAGCAGACAGAAGACACTCCAATTTTGTTATATGTATAAATTAAAAAAGTATGAATACTACATATGTATAGATAAATTGGTGAACTCAGATATAGTGTGATGACAGTAAGTTGAAATTGTGAATCCTAAATGCGTTTTCATTGGCGATACCAGTAAACAACGGTTATTCAGTATGGCCATGGCCGATTTAAATTAAGTGCGACGTATAAAATTTCCATCGTATCGACGTAAACAAATGATATCCGTTGAATTTAAAGGATGTGTTTACTAAAGAGATTATTAATATTTAACAGTTCTTGGAAAATAACCAGAAGAAATCAGAGCTTCGATGAAATATAGCTTACACATCACTATTTACATGTTACATCGGTTTTACATTCAGATATGCCTTTTTATTCATGTTCGTTCGATCAACAGGGGAGCGTATAATCCAAGGAAAACGCGACATTAAAACATTTGATACTTTTTACAGACCTGTTTAGGTTCCCAAGCTATAAGTACCAAAATGTACTGCATAATGACCGACAACCAGTCATCATTGTTGTTGACTGTGCCAATGTTTACTTATTGATGTTATCATTTTGTATCTACGAATTTTTTACGAATTTTCCTTTATCTTTCATATTCTTGATAAATCGACCGATATATTTAAGTATTTAGTTTAAAAACACACCAATCTTTGCTCATGAATGCTTAGGTAAAATTATATATTTTTAATGCAGTCAACGTTTCTACGTTTCACCATTCCTCATAATCTAAGTTTTTTTTAATATCAACATAATTTTGATATCAATACATAAAGAGGTAACATTTTAAATAAAATATTTCGAGAAATTTGAGCCAGTACAATTTTAATGAGGCGAAGAAGTGTATAAAATTATTTTGAGTATCAATATGTATTAAACAGTTAGGATTTGTAGTCTTAGCCGCGCTTGGCCATGTACTAAGTACCAGCCACCCCTTTCTCAGCACCCGTTATATTGAGTACTTTTTTGCTCTTATATAACTTTTATCGAAATCTATTAAGAAACACAGTTAACTATAATATGTGCTGGTTTGTTACATTTCCCGAGGTTACATACGCTGCGTACTTTGAGTTATTTCTTATTATTTCAATGAACTTTTTCCACGATTGGCCGCACCTAATATCTGGCCACCCTAGGCCCGGGCCACCTAGGTCTTAGAGCAAATTCGCCACTGGTATTATGAATTGTAGTCGTATGTGCAATAATATGTGCAATATGCAAATGCATAACCACTAGTATTAAATCATTGTGTAATACCGTTGACATTTAGACGCTACTTTTAAAGACAGACTCAATTAATTTTTTCTTAATGATTTGTTAACAATTAATATAAAAGAGACGTCTTTTATAATATTAACAACGATAAAAGACCATACCAGATTTTGCACCCCTCAAAATAAATAATAATTCTTCAAAGATCACACGAGGGAATGTATCGAGGGTTAGTAACAGCTGACAAGCTCGCATTGATGCCACATGTAGAAACGATTAAATAAAAATTAAGTCCTTGGAGCTCTTTATGAACCATTTCATTGTATTACCAAGAAGGTTAAGGCTGTTTTACAATTCTGTAGCAAAATCACGTATCGAGTACTTAATAGAAATCTGGTGAGCAGAATCAACTTATATATTGTAATTACAAATGATACAGAATAAAATCATAAAGGTATTTCAAAAGTTATTCAATGTCGCCCAAACAGTTAATTTTAAAAACTTGTACTCTAAAAATTAGTATGAAAAATAAATATATAAAACCTAACATACAATGTTAAAAAAGGGATAACAAACATAACTTAAGTAATTAATACAAATAAAAACAATCACTCCACGAACTATGGAAAAAATAACTATTTTTAACCGACTTCAAAAAGCAGGAGGTTCTCAATTCGTCTGTATATTTTTTTTTGTTTGAAGGTATTCAAATGTTCAACTCACTGGACGAGACGAAGAATTATAATAAGTAATTAATTGTTTCAAAAATAAACTAAAAACGCATATTATTGCCGAACTATCATAATAGATTTTCAATTTTATATGTTCATATAGTTATATTAAGATATGTTTTGATTTATTTTAATTGTGTATTTTGTGTTCCTACTCTTGCACGGAATAAAACTTCGATAGCTGATTATTAATTATTTAGATGTAAAAAGATGTGATATAAATCATACACCAAGAATACACCAAGATGAGAATTATAATAATAAAAACAAAAGACGACACTAATTTTAAAATATAATTTAAAAGTAAATGATAAAAAGAGTACGACTGCGCACTGGCCATAGAACCCCGGCTGCAACACCTACTTTACGTAAGGTAGGTAGGGTAGGGTAAACCCTCAAGCCCGTATTTATATATCAGTAGAAGCGATTTTTTTTTTTGGGAAATAAATATCTTTAAACCTTTGTAAATAGGTTTAAAAATACAAGTACCCTTACCACCACTGATAATATTTTTGCAACACGTTAGATTTTGAAGTTTCTGGTCTAAATTCATAATATACCTATTTAAGATAAAAAAGAAATACGAAAGTGTTTAATTTTCTATTAATTTATTTGTATTCAAAATCCTGTATAAATTGTATATTTTTTATAAAACCTGTGCCATTACAAATAAACATGTATGAAACAAGTATGTAAATAATATCTGTTTGAATAAATTTACTAATAATCTTAAAATAGGACGCAAGAGCTCTGCCAAAATAATAACAGATACATTGAATTAATATTCTACAAGTTTAAGAAGAAAAAATATGCCAATTAGAAAAAACTAAATTAATCATAAAAATATTACACCGTGTTCTTTTTTAATTAATTGAACATATAATTAAAAAAAAGATCACACAGCACATTGCGTGGGTAGAAGTTTGTAAAGAATAATATCAAAAACGTATGTTAAGAAATAGACGCTACAGCAAATTTTGGCTTATGTTATCACGATAGCTAAAACAATCGCAAATTTAGATGCGGAAATAGTACATATAGAAAATGTCTACGCATCAAGAACATTTTTATCTATAAGATATGTCTGATTAATATTAACCAAATCTAGTACTACAGACTGTTTTCTTAGTTCAATTCCCATATTTAAAGTAACAACAAAGGTATAGAAAGACCGAAGAAAGTATGGATGGATTGTGTGAAAGAGTGTGATTTCAAATATGACGGCTGATATAGGTGGAAAAGTGGTACGAACTGTGCCACCCCCTGTAGGGACAAGGGCAGGTTAATGATGATAAAAATCCTCGACGTCCCCTCTGAGGGGTTTGGATGCCACCCTAACTTAGGGTGTCTAGGACTTAATCAAACACGCTAGAGCAATGCGTCATGGTTGCACAATTTTATATATATACATTTTATGATAGAAACAATTTATTAAATATTTATTAATTTCGATTTATATTATAATACTCGTAGTAATTTCATATTTATTGTATGTTAAATGGCGCGAATAGCGCGAAAAGTAAATATTTTTACTATAATCTTTGGGCTTGATAGCCTAACTCCACAGCACCTTAAAGATTTAACTAGTGGCAGCTGTGGCGCCGTCGGCCAATCACTTTTAAAAGACGTAA
>JAAOEG020000023.1:7882516-7892663 GCA_011763625.2 Papilio bianor | reverse complement strand
CTCCGTTTGTCACTCACAGTATCTAAATATGGTATTGCTTTGTGCTGTCGTAAAACAGTCTGTAACACAAATAATTTCCATTCGGTATCAATTTAAAAGCCGATGTTGCCATGGTAACAACACAAAATATGGGTGTTATAAAAACTAAATAGGAACAATAGGTACTTTCATAAAATAAAAGGAAATAATATATACCCTATCACGCTCTGAGGAAGAAGTCGTTTTGACTATAAGCCGTCACAATTAAATTTACATACATACATACATGTCCACATATATAAAAACGAACGTACGTGCGAAAACATTACCCTATTTGGAGTCGGGTAATATAAAAGATGCATATATGTTAATGGAAAATAATCCTTTTAAAAATATCTTCCAACGTTTTGGGAAACCAGATTATCCAAGTTGCTTACTCTAACAAAGTAATACTTTAAGAAAGTTGTTCAGGTAAAGTGCTGACTTCTAAGAAACTTGTAACGGTAAACCAAAATGTGGTTTATTTACAAAGAAGAGAAAATAATATGAAATAAATATTACATTTTCTATATAGGAAAAAAATTATAATGGAAAACAAAATAGATTTCTTTCCAACAAGTTCAAGGGATCTTTCCAACTAAAGAACTCTGCAAATCGCTACTATGTTTCAATTCCATTAAGAAATACAAAGGCGCCTCTATCCGGAGCTTGCTGCACCTGTAATTACTCAAGTTTTATTGTCTTTTAACCGAATTATAGCAGATTTGACGGTAAAAATGTACTGTGAAACTAAAAGTTATATGTAGGATTTAGAAGAAATGAGGATTATAAAAATATTATATATATAACAGTGGTAGAGCCCGCTTTAACATCTTCGCACAAATGGCCCGGCTCGCCCGGTGTAATACCACGATCACACAGAAGAAAGGCGTGAAGTTGAAGCAATTCGGCGTTTCGTATGATGAGTGTGGTACCGGAGGCCTAATACCAGTCCTCTTCCTCTTCCCACCCCTTTCTTATAAGATAAGGATGGGAAGAGGAAGTGGATTTCACGGAGGAGAGGACGCATAGGAAGAGGAAATAATCTTTTTCAGTGTTTCTCCTCCTCCGTCGATTATAGGTAGGCAACGCATCTGCACTTGCGGATGTCTATGGGCAACTGTCACTTCGCTATATCAGTGATTTTAGGTGGCCTTGTTGCTCGTTTGCCACCTTGTATTATAAAAAAAAAAGTTAACAGTGCTTGATTTCAGCAACAATACTCGTAATCTGTTGTACGAATGGGACGGCTCGAACACCACAATACCACGGCCACACAGAAGACATGCGTGAATTCGAAGCAATCCCGTGTTTCGTTTGACGAGTGTGCTTTAAGGAGGCCTAATTTTAGACGCCTTCCCACTCTTTTCTTATAAGGAAAAGGGTGGGAAGGGGAATTGAATTTGGCGGATGACGGTAGGTAAGATATATATCCTCTTTCTATGTGTACCCTCCTTCGTCGATTAGGAAACGCATCTGAATTTGCGCATGTCTATGGGCAACGGTTGCTTCGCTGATTCGGCGAATCCAGGTGGCTTGCTTGATACCTTATAATATAAAAAATTTCTTTGTTACAAGCATGAGCTTTTTTGAATAACTTTACGAAGAATGACACTTGATTGCCTCGTTCATTCAATATCGATGACCCGTTTTGTCAAAGCCCATCTTGGTGCCTCGAGAACGTCTGCAGAGTGAGAAAAAAACCACGGCTAAAGTGCTCAAGTCACGTAATGACCTTGAACGAAAGACGCTCTTTAAATATAAAAGAACACAGTTTTTGCTTAATTTACAAATTATAATTAAACAATGAAAAATTGCTTAACACCAGGGGAACTAATAAAAATTCTAAATATAGCATAGTAATGAGTTATTTCGCTGTATATTAGTCACGCTACACGCATACTTGTTAAGTAGACGATGACATCGTTTATGATATCGTTACCAAAACGCTGAAATAGTACTATCTCTCTCATTTGAAATGAAAAAACTGAGACGACAGTATATTGTACCGGTGTTTATGATGACATTCCAAGTAAGCCGAATAACTTTGGAAACTTCTATTTTAAAAAAATATAATTCGTATGTATTTTGAATTTGAAATTGGAAAACGGAAAGTATATAGTTAAAAATATATCGAAATAGATGCAATACATTTCCGATCCAGCGATTTTAATTTGAAATAGCTTTGCGTGCAGTGAAATCGGCGCTAACAACTATCTGCCACGGACTATGCAGCTCACCTAGGCTTTTGATCAGTGACCTCTGACAAATTCTCATTAACTCTGCCACGTATTCCAATTTGTCTATAAACTATCTAGAGTGCGAAATTCTCTTTAAGCGTGTAAACTCAATTCCATGAACAAGGAAACTTCAATCTAAGATATAAAGCTGGTTTATAATACTACTAATACACCTTAGGTTCTCATACTCGATTAATAGACACAAAAATATAAAAGAACTAGCTTTTGCCCGCGACTTCGTCCGCGTGGAACTTCACATGTCTTTGCAATTTTGGATTAGAATCATCTAATACGATAATTATAAAACGTTTCCATGCAGACTTTCATCCTCTATCCCTGTTGGTTGTTTGATACCCTTAAGGATATCATTTTAACGAACTTTGAATGGCGTACATATTTATGACGATATAGCAACCAAAAAAGTTTTCAGCTGTGATCTCTAATAATAACAATAATTCCATGCTGCATTCGAGCCCCCCTTTCAACCACTTACAACTCTTTTTTCGCAATAAAAAGTTTCAATGTCCTTTCTCTGGCATTAGGCTATCTACATACCTAATATCATTGAAATCGGTTCAGTAGTTTTGATGTGATAGCAAGACAGACAGACCGACAGACAGATCGACAGAGTTACTTTCGCATTTATAATATTAGTATGGATAGTAAGAATTGGAACATAAGTGACGTTATATTTTGTTTTCGAAATACAACAAAATACATTTCAATAGACCAATTTATTTTGTTTCAAATGATCAAAGGGAACATAAGAGAAAACATTGACAGTGATTTACAAAGAAACATTCATATGACAATTCAAGACGTTTCTTGAACCTTATTAAGTCAGTATAATAATAAGCAACTCGACATTTTGTAGTTTTTCAAAGTAAAAGAGAACAATAAATACAAGATAAATAGAATATGCAATGTTTTTAAACTTCCGACATGAAAGTACTAATGGTTCTTTACAAGCAAGAAAATAACAATTGGAGTAGTTAATAGAAGCTAGAGGAGGTACGCTGTTGGAGTCCTTACAACTCTGAACTTATATGAACTGGAAGTAGGTTAATGTAAAATATTAGTCGACAGCCATGTTAACTTTAAATAGAAATTTTCTACTAAACTAGATACTACGGACGGGTTAATAACCGTTGCAGTGGAATATTTTTATTAATTTTAACCTATAATGTAGTTATTAACCCAGAAGATTTTTTATATGCACAGACACATATACTTTGTAAACACTTTATCTTGTCTTACTGTCTAATCGGATCTGTCGCCTCACATATCTGCCATGTCTTGGGTTGTGGAGTTGTACCTACCAGATACAACGCCAAATATGTATGCTATGACTTCTTTCTATTAGGACTTTTCTAAAGCCTTATTTAAATGGAATAGCGAGTTATTTAGTAACTAAACATGTCTGAACAACAAAACTTTAGAAGAGTAGATAAGCAAATTGTTCAGGCAAGTCGTTCCGTTGTGTTCTATTTTTTATGGATCACTGCCTACTCGGTCATCTATACATATAATAAAATTGGAGTGTCTGTTTGTAATATTGAAATAACCGTTTTCTACTATATATATATGAATATGTATACGATACATACACCAAAATATTTTTTTTTGTTATACAATTTTTGTCTGTCTGTCAGTCGGTCTGCTTGTTCCGGCTAATCTCAGAAATGGCTGGACCGATTTTGACGGGACTTTTATTGGCAGGTAGCTAATGTAATAAGGAGTAACTTAGGCTACGTTAACTTAAAAAAAACGCGCGGACGGAGTCGCGGGCGACAGCTAGTTTACTAAATAAGTTCACATCGAGTCCTTTACTAAATTTTGATGCTGTCTTGCAAAACATAACTTCCTTATGTACTGTACTGTGACGGTAGTGCAACAGATTTTTGGAAGAGATTATTTTAGCTACTAAAGTACTCTACTAAAATACTACTGTGTTGTGAATTTTGTTTATTTTTTATTGAATCACGTTTGTTGGATAATTACATATAAGGTATCTAAAAAAATATAAATCTAAATCTAAGGGCACGTCCGTGTAACTAACAATACGTTATAAAGTGAAAGATTAAAAGGGTCACGTAATAAAATTTACGTGTCTGATATCTCGAAGTTCTATTTCACGGCATTTCCGATTGGATGCAGATAACGTTATTTCCTGAAGGCGTTTGTAAATTTATGTTCGGAGTGTAGTAAAAGTTATTTAGTTTAACAAACTGTAACCTAATATTTGTTTACTACTAGCTCATACTAAATAAAAAAACTAAGTAAAAAAGTTTCAGAGGTTTTTCTTTATAAACGAAGTTTGCAAATGAGAGATGACCTGATGAATTTGAACATCTACACATGGACATCCACGATACCAGACTGCAGATGCATTGCCAACCTTTGAGAAGCTGATACGCTCGCTTCTTGAAGGACCTGAAGTCGCAGCGGTTAAAAAGTTTACAGATGTTTGGTATTTTTATGTGCTGAAACATATAACAAATATTGTTAGGAAGAAGAGAGCCCTATAGTATTCCACTATGTTTACATTTTCGTGGTACACTTTGCTAATTTAATTTGGCTCAGTAATCTGTATTTATTCCTAGATGTGCCTTATGAATCTTAATAATTCTATTTTATAGTATAAAAATATTGTATTTGTAACGTCTGTAAATCAATTGTAAACCCAAATGTATTATAATTCTTATTAATAATCTCTACATTAAAAGTATAATTTATCTATACATGTAATCAAATTGGAGTGTCTTCTGTCGAGACGAGACGAGACTTTTATTGGCAGGTAGGTAATGTAATAAGGAGTAACTTAGGCTTCGTTTATTTTAGAAAAAGAACGCGCGGACGGAGTCGCGGGAGACAGCTAGTTATTAAATAAAATTTTACAAACTATGACTATGACAAAGAAAAAAACTTCGCGTACACTTCTGAATCGCAACTTTTTACTAGTAATAAAATAGAATTAGTTCCTACAAAATGTCATTCAATGTATTTGGTCAAGTAATTAACATACATGTTGAATTATTCTACATAATGAGAATAAGGCTTTAATAAAACAGTGACGTCATTAGACATTCCTTTTAATTAGCACGTTCTTGGCTAATATGCAAATATTTCGCAAGACGTTCACGCAAACGTTTGCTTTGTTCGTATTACAATTTAAGTCTTTTATTTTCGTAACATTTTTTTTATAAAACATAGTAATATTTTTTGTTATAGACACACTTTGCTTACTTCACCCTTTTCTTATAAGGCAAGGATGGGTAGGGAAAAGTGGATTTGACGGAGAAGAGGACGCATAGGATGAGGAAATGTTCTCTTTCTTCAAGTCTGCTCTTTAGATTAGAGGTAGGCAACGTATCTGTAATTGCGGAAGTCCATGCGCAGTTGTCACTTCGCTATTTCAGCGATTTCATGTGGCTGCTTGCTCGTTTACCACCTTGTAATATAAAAAACTGTAGTATAGATAAGTAAAATACCAATTAGAACACTATAGGCAGACAAATTTGGTACAATTGTATGGTAATAGAATTGTGGACATGTACAAAGCGCTCAGAAAATCAAAGCGACACCAGACTAACTGCAATGTACAGAGCCAATTCATTAGCCGTCACTTGTTTGTCCTATTCAAACACGTAACTAGGAAGCTTGCAGTAAAAGTTAGTTATGATAACTTAGGTATTCAGACTTCGTATGAAAAATAAACACAATATATTAAAGAGCAAGTATATAATAATTAATAAAGAATAAAGTGTAATGAACTAATTAAAAATATTTGATTAAAAGTCATTTCTCTTATACTCAATGTGGAAGGGTATTGCAGAATAACATATGGATAGGGTTGCCTTTTTTACTTATTTTATAAAAACACTAGCTGTCACCCGCGACTCCGTCCGCGCGTAATTAAAATAAAACTTAGTATCCTATGTGTATGTATTCCAGACTGTATTCTATATCTGGGCAAAATTTCAGTAAGATATGTTATAAATAACAAAAAAACTACGTGTCCCTCGGGCACCGTAACCGCTAGATGGCGCTGAAAAAGCTAGATTTTGTGATTTTTTTGACAAACAATTTTTTATTTTTCGTAATTTTTTTTAATAAAAAGTATCCTATGTTACTTCTAATACCTCCAAGAATATGTGTACAAAGTTTCATGATGGTCGGTTGAGTAGTTTCGCGTGAAAGCGTAACAAACAAACTTACGTTCACATTTATAATATTAGTAGGCATATGTTGATAGCGATTTGTCACATTTTGATTCTTGACAAGTACGAGTACAGTGACAAGACCTATCTTGCTAATGGTACTGCGTTATTTAATCTATATTATAGTGCAGTATAGTTGAAAATTAAAGTATTGCACTAGAGCCAGCTTTAAAATTAAATCACGATCCTATGAATCTCTTAATCGGTAAAATCGGTGTCGAAATTCAAGCCTTAAATCAACTAGAGAAATAAATTTCGCCTTAAGAAGGATCCAAGCCGTTAAGAGTTTCAAATTATAATTTATTAATTTTCCAACTGGGTCAGGTCAGGTTTCATTCAAAGAAGAATAGACTTAAAAATGTTATTGGATCTAGATAATTTAAAGATAGAAGACAAATTAGAAAGCCGTACAAATAGATTTTCCATAAATCTATTATATGTAAAGTAAGCAATACCTTTAATGACCATTAAACGATGCTTAGTGTGGCAGTAAATCTTTAAAACACAGTTAATTATAATTTAGCTGGTATAGTCCCTTAGTCGTTTGGTTAATACAGCCTTGGCCGTTAACGTTAACACAGATAAGGGCATTGAGTATCCTGCCTTTCATTTTCCAATAGAATGAATTGCTGATACGATATATTAGAGTTTCAATACAAATTTAAACTCAAAAGAGGCGTGAACCGAAGGATTTCATGCGGACGAAAAAGGTTTGTAATAAATCTTTTATTTTTATTATTTAGAGTTTGAGTTTAAGTTTTTAGAATTACACTAAGTAGAACAGAATTACCAATTCGAGGGTTTTTATCGTCTTTTAAGATTTAGATTTGGCAATTGTTGTTGATATAATGGGATAGTCCAAGTTGCGTAAAAACTACAAGTGTTTAATGAGATATTTTTTATTATATTTAAAGACATCAGGGTATGATTTTATATTTTTTCTTACAGACAGTTTAAAAACAATTGCGATGATTATATTTTATTATTTTCATATTAACAAACGATACATTTAATTAAACAATTGACCGTTATTATAATAAAAGGCAATAAAAAAGCAAAACTCCAGGTTCAATAATTTAATTGGAAGCTTTTCATTTAGACGAAATTTCGTTTGAAGAGACGCTTTCAAAGAAAAAGGAAAAAAATATTTAAAGCCAACAAAGCGTGTTTAATAACTTTCATAAAGTCGAACGAGTCGTAAATATAATGGAGACGTCGACTGAAAGCTAAAAACGGATATTAAAAAAAATATGCCAATAACACTGCGCTAAATAGCGATAATATTAGAAAATCATTTTCAATACAATTTTTAATCCGTTACCATATTCGGCTTTTAAACATGTACTTCCATAGTATAACATACCGTATTTTACACTTATCGTCGTCTTATATCGTCTTGAATTTAACGTACTTTATATTTCTAAGCAATTATAAATAACATTCATCATATTTTTTTATAATTTCGCTAAACAACGTTCAGTTCTAAGTCAAGAAAACTAGCTCTAAATATAAGATAAATTAGCTTTTACTTTTATGAACAGAAAATATATTTAGAATGCCTGCAGAATTCATTTACATAAAGTTACGCTTACCTGAAGCTGCTAAAAGAAAAGTAAATGTCCAATAAAAGATTTAACAACGACAAAGGCACAGGAGAAATTTGATATACCTATCTTGATAAAATATAAAGGCCTGAAAAGTGTTTGTAAATGAAAGGAGGCATTTATTAATGGGGTATATATATAGTTAAGTGCAATTAAGCCTAAAAACTAAATTAGAATAGTTTAATTTAGATTAATTTATATCACCCATAGTCAACAAGCCAACCATCATGATCTTATGTGAATATATTTTATATGAATGCTAGTAATGTATAGTAATAAATAAATAAATAAATAAATAAATAAATAAATAAATAAATAAAATAACTGTTTTCATAAACTGGATTAATAAATTATGTTTATTTCTTGTCAGAAATGCAGACATGTACGACTTATTGTCTTGCATATTATATACCTTAGTAAAAAATGCAGTATACCTTTCTCTCTTTGCTAGCTTATGTAACATTGTCCGACCTCGTGTTACATAACAACGGATAGGTCGCGAGGGAACGTTTAACGATCTGATAGCGGTTCATTTGATACTGGCTTTGATTTCATATTCGCATTTAAAATTTGCACATATATTCGTTATAGCATCACAATTAGGCATTGTATACCACTATCGTAGGTTACTAATGTGAAACTTATATTTAAAAACTAGCTGTCGCCCGCGACTATGTCCGCGCGTTCTTTTTCTAAAATTAACGTAGCCTAAGTTACTCCTTACTAAATCAGCTACCTGCCAATAAAAGTCCTGTCAAAGTTTGTCCAGCCATTACAGAGATTAGCCGGAACAAACAGACAGACAGACTGACAAACAAAAATTGTAAAAAATGTTATTTTGGTGTATGTACCGTATATATATTCATATACATGTAGTAAAAACGGTTATTTCAATATTACAAGCAGACACTCCAATTTTATTATATGTATAGATGTATTGTTATCTACAGGACTAAAATATGTTTCATTTGCTTGTTCGACGGCAAGAAATGCTATGTTTTGTTTTATTTACAATGTTTGTTGTTGTAATTACTCCTGTTTATTGTTATTTATTGTTGGTGTAATTTTACTAGCAGCTTTTAAGTATTATTAAGTGCACAATTTTACATGATTTTTAAAATTTATTTTAAAATATAAATATTTAATTTTAATTAATTACTCCCAAGTACTGGCGACAGCGCCTTCCCTTAAAAATGAAGCCACTAACATATATAAAATTGTTTCTCGAATACACATGATTGGAATAAGACCATGCGAATGATGATTTTTCGGTAACGCAGACCAAAGTTAATAGAAATAGCCGGTATCTAGTACTAACTTTACAGTATACTTAATAAATATTAAAAGATTTTTAAGATTGAAGTGCATTTGCAGTGTATTAAGCGGCTAGAGAAGCTCTCTATTCACGTAGCAAATACCTCGTTTTGGCATCGCGTCAATTTTCTGATGACATTTTATTTTTAAATTAGCGCTTAGAAATGGTGCATTATCTAAAATTGAATATACTTTGAAAGTCTAAAATAAAACTCTGTTCATGTTAGTGGCACTACCAAATTACTTTAATATTTATAAACTAACTAAAAACTAAGAATTTAATTTTAGAAATACGACTCTTTAATGAAATTGTACACTATTGCTAACATTCATGATTTTTCATATTTAGATCGAATCTACATTTTTTTGAAAACTTTCGTAAGATATGTTGAAGAAAAAAGAACCTTATAAGGTTAAGCAAATCGAATGGCAGTGTCGTGAAAATCTTTGCTTTATAAATTCCCTTACTTTGCTTATGTTCACAGAGACGTTGCTTTTAGCAGAAAGTTCTTTTATGCTAACATTTTTCAGCTGCGACAATAAAATATAGCACTATTTTGAACATGAATACAACTTTATCTTTTATTACTCACTTATTAGATTTATTGACAGATTCCATCAATAAGAGTAAACAGATTCTGAAAGTATCAAATTTAAGTCAGTTGCCATAATTATTTTTTTCTTTTAAAGCAACAAAATGAATTTAAAAGATTTCTTTTATAAATTTTATACACAAAAAGGTTATCAATTG
>JAAOEG020000023.1:7758243-7777647 GCA_011763625.2 Papilio bianor | reverse complement strand
ACTAATCTTTAAAAGTAATTTTGGGTCAGCAAATTTGTTACTCGGCGCAAACTATGTTATGAAATTCTGTGTAAAAATAAGTTTGTTAAATTTTAAAAACCAAGGAATTATGCTATCGTGAGTGCTGCTGTTTTGATGTTAATACGCTTTGGTTTTATTTATTTGTTTCATACAAGTTCTTTATGTAACGGTGCACATGTAAGTAAGAAGGAAATGCACTAGACAATGAAAATAATCTTTGTGTAACTACCGCGGTTACGGTTAAATTTACGTAATGCTTGCAATGCAATGCTTGCTCGTTGCTTGCGAGTTTACGTTACTGTCTGTAGTTTTGAACATCGCTGCTAAATAACACAAAACGTTATACACGTGAAATGTTACGACTATATACATTTGGAATACGAAAAATTGTAAAAAAAATAAAAGTACTAGTGACTGTATAGAAGAAGTGAATTAATCATCGTCATCAGCTCGCTTTTTGTCCACATTGAGGTGTTCGGAGCCTACCCTAAGTTAGGGGTGACTAGGCCTTAGTCAACCACGCTGGCACAGCGCGTGTTGGTTGACTTCACACATATCTTTGAATTTCTTCGCAGATATGGCAGGTTGCATCACGATGTTTTCCTTCGCCGTAAGAACTTTGGATAAATGTAGATATGAAATTTGAAAATCGAAAAACACATTGGTACATGGCGGGATTCGAACCAGGAACTGCAGGTTATAAGTCAAGTGCTTAGCCACTGAGTTACCGTCGCTCTAAGAAGTGAAGGACTAATGCACAATTAAGCTTATGACAAGGGTTTCGTGGATACCATTAGATGGGTAAAGTTCTCGAAGGATCGAAAATTATAAAATTTGTGAATTCAGAATAATTAAAATACTTTAGAAGATAACTAGTGTAATGTTTGTTATGAGTTTAAATTTGTGTAGAGTGAATGTATTGCGATAAATCTCGATTTCTGTTAGAAACGAGTTCTATATGCGAGCGTCCGAGTGCAGTCACCGGCGACTTTCTATCGGGGTTACGCAAGGCTGATGCAGATCACGTAACTGCACTCCGGCGCATGTGGCGGAAGTATCCGCGAGTGTGAACCTCTAGTGCTGCCTTCTAGGGTTCACTACGTACACATACCTAAGCTAATATCCTAACACTCCGGTATTTTGTAATACAATCTACCGAGAAGTAAGATATCTTGTTATCTAATTCAACTATTTGTGTAAATACTTGGAGTATGTATGAATTAAATGTTCTATAATTACGATCATAGCTAATTTTTTCTACAAGAATGTATGAAATTAAATTTATAGCTAGTTAAGTAATAAATAGGAAATGAGTATGTTCTCACCTCTTGCATAAAATCATGTTCGTGGTCCGATGAAGGTGGTGCATGAGCAAGTTTGCCGTGCATCGCTTGATACGCGGCGGTCGTTAACACTGAGATCTCGTGCCATTTCTCCATTAGTAGCTTCGAATGGATCTCCATTGGGATTTCCATGATGAATGGCAATTTCTTGGTCCAGGCGACCATTTTGTGGACGATTGAGTCACCGATCCTGCATAGCTTATCACCGATCTCGGACGTGTCGTGCAGGAGGTCCGGTAGATGTCGCACGGTGGCGATGTCCTCCATCGCATCGCAGTCTATCAGTGCCCTGATCATGTGCAGCGCCCTCTCTAGAGGCACCGCTCGGTCCCGCGACGAAGATACGGCGCTCTCCAGTCTCGCTCTCAAATGAATCACCTACGGAAAACAAGGTGTCGATGAAACATTTAAAGTATACTTAAATTACGAAATATCTTTTATCCTTTTGGAGCGACTTACCTCGCTAGGGTTGGTCAGTGCAGTCTTTAGTATGGTCCCGTTGACAAGGTGCGGTGGGATTGGTGGTAGAGGGTCCTTGGGCTTCTCCGGCGGTGACGCCCGACTCGTGGTCGTCGCCGCTTTTGCGTTAGTTTTTTTATGCTTTTTATATTTATACTTATACATATTGTACACTGCGCCACTGTTACGACCTCCCGGCATACGGTCTTCTCGTACGGCTGGTAAACAAAAAAAAGGTTGTTAGATAATACATTATTTAAATACAACATGGGGGTGGTGGTGGGGTTTATATTTCCAGACAAATAGATACCAACCTTGTAATACCATTCCCTGTTCAATGCATTTTTTAAATCGGCAATATTGGCATCTATTTCTTTGCGCTTTTGTGATTTCACAGCCTCCGTCAGCAACGCATGTATAAACCCGTCGATTCTGAACAGTCCGTTTAAAGAAGCCCTTACAGCCTTCACACGTGATAATGCCGTAGTGTAATCCAGTCGCTTTGTCTTCACATATCATACATATCATAGGTTGTTCGTCCTCGTCACGCTCGGTCTCAGGAGCATACGCGCGTAGTTCGGGACGTGGAATTGTAAGAGAGCTGGCGCTCGCGATCGCTGACGTTCCTGACATGCTGCCCGCCGACGGACTAAGATTTAGTGCGTGTATCTGCTGGTTGGCCGGCAGTTGCGACACATCTCCGGCCCACAATAGTTCCATATTTAATGGTGGTCCCCGAGGCCTTCTCAAATCTCCTCCAAGATTAAGTAATAGTCGGGCGGCTGATTCTTCAGTACAGGTGGTCGGATCGGGCGTGGGCGGTGTCGGTGTGTGCGACGCGCTCGCAGCCGGCTCGTTAGTCGACGTCGGTGCCGGCAACGTCCAAAACATCGTTCGGACTCCACCGGATTCGCCCATGATTACAGCTGGCGAACCTCGCCATTGGGCGGGTCCTCTGGCTCCGGCCTTGGGTTCTAAAGGTTGCGGTGGGAAATGGCCCCCGATGAGCTCCGGCTTAACACCGTTGATGCATGCGGAGGGCGGCCAATGGCTAGGTGAAAGAGACGAGTGTGTGCTCGTCGGTGGAGGAGCCAACGTTCTGGGCCTACAGGGCGGAGAGTGCTCCTGGGAGGCGCTTTCTAGCTTCACGGATGAAACTTGGGAGGGTGAAGGAGTGTCCGGCTTTCCGCTAGCCGCGGAGCTCTCCACCTTGACAGAGGAAGAGGGCCCCTCGAACTTGATGACGGAGTAGGGCGGCGCGGAGCGGATGACGGTCGGGTGGCATGCTGGTGACGGCGACGGTGAGCCCCCGCCGTCGAACACTGGCGGTGGGTGCGGCGGCGTGCTGCAGCCCGCTTCGGCCATGCGCGGCGACGGCGGGCCCGGGTCAGGAGAGGACGTGCTGGTGTCGGCCGCCGACTCGCCTGTTGGCAAACGGATCGCGATCAACGTCGGCTAAGAATGACCTTTTCTTCGTTCGTACAAGAAAAAGAGCACCGTGGACTTTATTAAGAAGCGACAAATAGAAACTAGGTGAAATGTCAACGACCGCACGGCGCGATCGCAACGGGCGCGCGGGCGGCGCGGGGACGCGACACTGCACTTCCCGCCGCCGCCGGCTAGATTAGCGGGTTGCGTCACGATGCCAGCGCCGCCGCGGTCCCGAACACTTGGAAAAGTAATCTATGGTCTACGCAACATTTATTACGTTATCAAAATATATCTTTTTACGCTTGAAACGTAATATAGTTCGATAATTTATAGAAAATTATATCTACATTGGGAAACATAAAATATCTTCACATTTAAGAAGGCAAGAGAAATGAGGAAATATAAAGAGACTAGGGAAAATGCAGGAAGCGTAGGCGCGAGTGGCGGCGCAGGCGACGAGCGCGAGATGCAGCGCGGCGCGCGAGGAGAAAGTGAAAGCGGCGCGCGCGCAGATGCGGCGCCCGGAAGCGTGCGCTGCGCTGCGCCGCGCTGCGCTTGCACAAAGGGCTCTATCGACGTCACACTATCTAATAAATTAATATCCATAACAATTTAATTTTCAATCTCGTAAAGAGCGAAAATAGTATGATAGATATTATGCCAAAATACTAATTGTGGTTTCAAATTAAACAGAAAATTTTTGCACGAATTATGAAACATATCAAAAGTTATAAAACCTATCGGTAAATAATAATATATAATAAGAAAATAATAATTCAAAATTAACAACTTTACCGACTTTTTAATACTAAATCCATATGCGTCCCCGTAACCCTCGCTTGGCGAGAGGATTACATAGCAAATCACAGCAGGTCCTTGGACATAGAGAAGCTACCGTTACCGACGTCACATAACTGTTCACCGATTGATTCTTTTTAGAAACCCTTTATGCTAGTCACATGCGTGAAAATGATACGTAGTCATGAGCAAATAATGATAAATCGCGAGATTAAAGATATCGATGATCCTAAAAGCGTCAGTCGATAATGAATTTTCCGCGGTTTTGTTTACGCGAGGAAAAGCGAAGAAAGTTATTGAGCGTGCAGCGTGCAGCTTGGAGCGCGGGTGGCGCGGCGGGCGCGGCGTCGCGGGCGCGCAGTGAGCGCGACCTACCGCACGAGCGCGCGCCCCGCGCCACTTCCCGGTCTCCCTCCAGCCGGTATTAGGTCACCGCGTGCCGGCGACGGGCCGAGCGGCCGCACAATGACGCCGCAACGCGTGCACCGCTCTCGCTTCGAGGACGATCTCTATTTCACTCCGCGTCCTTTGCCACATAGCTGGTGGGGACCGATCTTTCTAGCCGCGTGATGCAATACGACCGAGGTCCTAGGTAGGCACGCAAGATAAATGCACTATTTTGATTGCCTACGCCGCCGCCGGACGATTAATCATTTACTTTTCGTTTAAGTTTCCACTATCACGAATGCTTGTAATAAAACCATGGAAACCACGAAAACACCACCAAAGGAATAATGTACTAAGGTAGACAGTTAGTTGTATCGTCAGATATATTCGCATTACGCGCTACTACGCATAAAGTTAGTGTCTTAAAATAGACAACAATAAACTTGATTACGTTATATGAAATCCGCTTCGGTGAAAGAGTCGTTTCATCGGCGAATGCATACTCGAAGGTCGCAAGCGGTCAGCGACACGAAGAAAAGTGGGTCACACCCCTACGTGAGGAGGCGCGGCCCTCGGCGCCACGTGTCCCGACCCGCTCTTCGCCAGGGTTGGCGGATCTTCCTAAATATACCGAACACCACTGATTTCCGGAGATTAAAAATAAGTGATCACGTATAGAAAAAAGAAATATTATGTCATTTGGAATGATCATGACGGTTACTATTTATGGATTATTAAAAAAAATCAAAAATCAAAAGATAATCTTGAAATTTTGAGTTAATGAAAAATTTAATGTTACTATTAGCTATGCGACACGGTGTAATACACGTTTTAGGAGAAATTCTAGTCATTGTTCCTTTCTTTCTGCATGTCCCCTTAGGTTCTAAGCGTGATATTATATAGCCTATGATATTCCATGTAATCTTCCATCATATAATGAGTTGAGACATCTAAAAATTTCCGAAGTTGGTCAATAATTTCGCAGATTAGCATAAATCCAAATTTGTATATTTTTTCTAATATGTGTATAAATGTAAGAATTTCTATAATAGTGTTGAATTGTACGTATAATTAGCTTGCTAGTTACTTTTGCAAAGGTACAAAAAGAGCGTAGTAGTTTACTCATGGCCACGCGCTATCGGTGAACCTTCGGCTCTTATGAATACGTTGACACGTAAATTTTTCTCTATTACCTTAAAATTTTATTTTAAAGTCTATTCCTAATTATTGACTACGTTTAATTAATATCTATTGACTTTTGACGTGATTAATTTAGGAATTAAAGCAATAGCACACTATTTTCGACAAATAGAGTAATTTTAATTATAAGTTTCATATATAAATGACAGTTTTTGTAAATATAATGTCAGAATGTTAATAATAATAGATATCCTGCCTATATGAAAAAAAACTAAGTAAGATTTTATAACAGTTCAATGATGCACAAAAAGTCCATATAAAAATACGAGACGAGCGCTAGGGGTGCGTCACGGTGACGATAAGCTAGCGTCACGTCACACCCCTAACACGCCTCCCGACGCGACGTCACGTCACGCCGATCCGTTATCATAAATACAAGCGAATCTATAAATAATTGGGAACAGCTTGACCTATTTTTTCCTTCGAATACCGAAGTGTAAATAATATTTTGATTTCACTTCTACGTTGTAAATCAGATATTTCATACTGTTTTTAAAAACAAATTATTATATTTTTTATTGAATCAGAACCAATTGTAATAAGACTGTCGTGCTAACCGGAAAAGCTTTCATAATATTGTTATCGAACCTTAAATCTTAAGATATTAAAACAAGAATGAACAAAGGATCGTTGTCTACCATCAAACCTTATTTACAACTTTACTAATATTATTACGGCATCGATCTTTATTTACTTTCACCTTATATGTTACACAACGAACGTGGCAAATTATAAAAAAACGTTTTGTTACTAATAGAGATCGAGAAAAGTACACGTCATAAATCGATTGACGTTTGTTCTTTTTACTGTTTGCGTCAAGAATCGATTTTAAAACGCGACTCGTATCTCGTATTTCGTCACAAGACGGTTTGCGTAGAACATTACCGCTTTTTACTGTGCATTCCTTAATGACGTAGTTATTTCTACATTCTCCTAATGCATGATGATAGTGTTTATATATTTAACGATGTATATTTTTCTTTTTCTATATTTCGCTTTTTAAATAACCTATTTTCATTATTTATTAAAAAATTGTTCTCTACGCAGTGACAAGCACCGATAAGTATAAAAAAATACATATAAAATAGTTCGTTTTGATATCTCTATCTCTATCACTATATGGATTCTATTGACAGCTATTGTGATGTCCACTGAAAGGAATTTTCTGGACGCCAATTGATGCAAGTAGCACAGAATGATCGAGCCAATCTGTTGGCGAAATTTAAATCAAGATGGGAAGTGAAGTGTGATTACAATATTGCCTTATGCAAATAGACGTACGTGATAACAGTATTTCATATTAAAATCTGTGTATTTTTTGTTGTTTTTCCTTGTTACTTAATTATTTTTCCTTATTAATAAATGTTATTAGGGAAAGTACTACTATTACTATACAATATTATTATAATACTAGCTGTCGCCCGCGAATCCGTTCGCACGTTCTTTTTCTAAAATAAACATAGCCTAAATTACTCCTTACTACTACTTTAAACTCTAGCGTTATTGTAACGAAGTCATCTCAATACAAGTGAAAAAAAGAAATAAAAAACAATCGACGGTTAAAAATTTATGCATGTACTGATGTTATAAAGTAGACAGAGGTGAGAGTGTTTGTATGTTACGAATAAACTCAAAAACTACCGAATCAATTTCCATAATTATTTTGCCATTAGGAAGCTACATTATCTCTTAGTAACATAGGCTATATTTATCATAACTAGTTTAGTAAATATATATAAACAGCGTATTTCTGAACTCCTTAAAATGTTGCTCACGGAGGTTAAACCGTTATAGTTATATAAAAATTATGTGTCAGACAATTGTAGAGCTCTTCTCACAATAACAACTTTTTTCTTTAGATAATGTAATTAACTACACATTATTTGCTGCGTTTTTTCTAATAGACTTTGACATCACTGGGAACTACTACTGATAAGAGAGAAGAGCTATGACGCATCTTTCTTTTCCAAGCGTAGCTGGGGCGCGTCGCTAGTTAGTAATAAGGTGAAAAATTTAATAGTTTAATATAAAGTTATTAAGTATAAAAATAAGTATACTTTTATATCTTTTTAAACGATATGACATTGTACGGTGTTATCTCGTCAAACCGGATATTGTTTTGGATGATTTTTATTCAGTTTCGAGTGAAAGTCGGAGCATTTCTCAGAACCTGTTGATACTCTCTCACGCAAAAACAAGCTTAGCGTCGGTTATTATTCAACTTTCCGTTGATGACGACAGTTATCGAATATATGTTTGAAATCTGTCTTGCATAATGTTATACGAAGATATGTGTTTATAGTTATTTATCGATCTTTGACTAAATCGATGTTACCGATTATTAGAAAGTCATATTTATTTTATCGATATTATTAATAAAACCAGGATGTCTCTATGTGATATTTGGTTAAACATGATGTACCAACCTATTTGGGTTACTTTTCACGAAAAACCGATTTTGTGTTTCTGTCTGTGTGTCTTCCCAAAAGCGTTTTTTTCGTGTAATCCGGAAGACCGAATTTGACGCCACTTTTATCGCAAGGTGTGTGCGGAAGTAACTTAGGTTATTATAATATTTTAATATCGTGCTGACATATTCGCGTGCAACCGCTAGTTACAAAATGTTATGTAAATACCTAAATATATGATAATATAATAAGAATTTTCTTTTATTTTTTTTAAGTCAATGTTAGCTATTCTAACAATATAACAGCAATAAACCGATCAGCCGTCTAATTTAATATAATCACGTCCGAATGAAAATGAAATTACGGGTAACGATGTGAATTCACCATCGCATTCGAAAGTGACAGGCGCGCCGTGAGCCGAACGGCAATAGTGAACACATCTCGAATAACAATAGACATCGTTCCTGACCTTACACTGTTGCACTGCCGTTGATTGTTTATACTGGCTGCAAAGAAATACGCTGGCTGTTAGAAGTACGAACGATACAATCACTCACGACTTGTTCGAAATTTAAAATTTATTTTGAATTTCGAAAAAACACACGACAACGAAACAAATATTTATCGTAATTTTTTCCTGTTTGTCAATTTAAATATTTTATAATTTGATAAATTTGATCATATTTTACATGCCTATTAAAATTCTATTAGACAAATAATATTGTAAATATATGTTTGTCCGTGTTGTTTGTTTGTCTCGTTGCCTTGAAATTTCGACCGACATTGGCCTGGTAGGCATTGGGCCAGTAGCACTAAGTCGTAAAGCTCCCCGAATTTATACAATCCAGGCCAGTCAAATATCCGCGACTGTTTATACCATTGCTCGGTCATGCAAATTCATTAGTCGTTGCCTTGGAAATTAATGTATTCTTATGTGTTTTTATTTAATTTTTAAATCTCAGAAATATTTATTCAAAAACTGATCTATATGAATAGAATTAAATCAAGTATGTTTTTTTAGTTTAATATCAGAACATAATAGCCGTTTTGACACGATCGTCTGTAAAGTTTTAAAAAGAATAAAGTAAAAAGATCGAACGTAAATAAAAACTCCTTTAATCTTGGAAAAAGTAGGTGCTCTCTTTCTTATAAGTGACGGTGAAATAAATTACGTGTAAGTCTAGCCTAGTGGTTAAATGTTCGAGTCTGTATTTTTCTTTTAAGGATTCAAGTCAAAAATTTAATTGAAAAATGACTTAGACGTAAACGATTTGTGAACTCTATAACCACTATCTATGCTTTATTAAAAAATCAACTTACCATCGCTACTACATCGGGAGTCAACTTTCCGCCTCTTTAATTTGAGGTCTTGAAACAGACTCATGTTGTCGAGGTCACACGGGCCGCGGCTGAGTGTCATTATTCCTGTTGATAAAAAAAGAAAAACTTTAATAACAATGAAGCTTAAGACATAAGAAATTAAAATATATTACTTTTTAATAATATCGTCCACATCAGCACACGTTGATAAAACAAACACCAGCAATATATTTTGCTTTATCCTATAAAAATATTCAGGTTTAAGGTCCTAAAAAAAGATACCGGTTTAAGGTATCCCTCTAAAAAAAATCGGTTAAAAATATAGAAAACATTATAAAAAAATTATATTTAATATCAAAAACTTATTTATTGATCCGTAGAAAAGTAAATTGGATGTTTGTGTTTTTTTTGTAACTCAAGTGTAACGTTAAGAAGCTAATATACACTGTTCTCTAGAAACTACAAAAATTATCAGCAAAGTTTTTTACTGATCGTAATGAAGGAAGAATTAATTATAAGTACGTGGGTAACTAATGGTCGATGTCAGGACAATTTATGTGACTGCAAGGTGAAGGGAAAACTCGTAAGGAAATCTACATGACTGTAATTTAAAGAAGGCACATTCATTCCTCGTATATTGGAAGACAAAGACGAAGAACGAAATATATCATCATCACTATAAGTTCTCACCGATGGGTTCGGAGCCTACTCTATGTTCAGGGTGACTAGGTCTTAGTCAACCACGCTGGCCAACGAAAAAACACTACACACATATCTTTTGAATTTCTTCTCCGATATGTGCATGTTGCATCACGATATTTTTACCGTAAGAACTTCGGATAAATACATATGATGTTCGAAAATCGAAAGCCACATTGGTACATGGTGGGATTCGAACCCAGGACCTGAAGAGTACAAGTCAAGTGCTACCCTGAGCCACCGACGTTCCTAAATATATAAAAGTACATACTTTTATATGTATATAATAAATGATTGTTATTATATTAATATGTAATATTTTATAGTTTTGAATGTTACAGAATATCACTTACGACATCCCGGAGGCATTTCTGGCTTTCTTATAAAATAAGGTCCGGTTATAGAAGGGTAACGATCTTGCATCACTTTTTTTAGTTGAAAGTACTACAATTTATTATTATAATATTTTTTACAATCATACACATAATCGTAATTACAAAAACAAACTATAACGTTAAAAAGTAGTGTAAAATTTTAAATTAAAGCTTGTCGCATAACCTAACAGGAGATTTAAGACGCAATTACTGCTATTCTTTACGTATTTCGTTTCTATAAATGCATCGTTCTGATTAGGTTCTTTTATGCAGTAGCATTAATGCTAACTACGTGTTTGAATGCATGACACAAAGTTTTATTCCGATCCCGTGCTGTATTCATTTACTATGTGTGACGTTTTATAACCCTGATAACGTATTGGAATTCGACGGCCATGCTTTTTACGTAAATTCACGGTCATATGCATTTTATGAGCTCAACAACGACATGTGCTCTTTTTATATTTTACTTATAAAGTACGTAAATAAAAAAATATTGAACACTGTTAAATATACTTCATTCAATCTTAATCTTAATCCTAATAATATGATAAATGCGAAAGTTTAACAAACAAACATCCATTCATCCACCTGGATGGATGTTTGTTTGTTATAGTTTGTAGCCTAAACGGCTGAACGGATCTCGATGAAGTTTGGTATAGATGTAGAGAATAGTCTGGAATAACACAGAGGCTACTTTTGATCCCGTAAGTAGTAACGGTCCCGTGGGATACCTTTTTTTTGGGTTCAACATATTTTACTGAAATTAACCGCAGATATGGAACATAGTCGAAAATAACAGATAGGATATTATTTATTGTAATTCCGCGCGGACAGAGTCGCGGGCAACAGCTAGTCTTTTTATAAAAGAAAGCACATAAAGATTGAAAAAACTAAAAGGCGACAAGAATCAAGTTGGGAAACCATAAAAGAAAACGTGCCCATCCAAGCGTCGAACTTTCACGTCCACAATAAGGTATGACAGAAGGGTCTGCTATTCGGTTGACAGTGACTAATTGATCTGACATTTACACCCTTTAAACTGTTATAAGTGTGATGAGAACAAGTATGTCGATATTTAGGACAATACACAAAAAACTGCTTTCTTGTAATTGTTCCTCATTTAATTTGGAGAAAACGTATAATTAAATAATTACACTTCTTATTGCGGTGATAGCCAAACGGTTCGATTCCCTACTTTTAATTTGGCGGTCATGTATTCGAATCTTAGCAATAATGATTTTGGTATAAACTTTTAAACTTTTAGGGTTTACTTATTGCTGTTAAAACTCAAAGGAAAATGAATATCAAATACTAATGGATCATTTCGAGTTTAGTCTTAACGAAGTCCACATTTTTGTAATATTTGAATACTTTGTAAATACAAGCCTACGATATAACTTACTTTACATTAATTTTATAATTATTCTGTGTTATTATAAAATCCGAAAATCATAAAAAACTCCGTTCAATACATGAAGTAACATCTTGTAAATATATAGTGAAAAATAATCTTTTTTAGCAGTAATATTTAACATGAGTAATGGTACGCTACGAGTTGGTAATTCTACGTCATCAATGCAATTTGTAATCAATTGACGTAGTCGCTTACGATGTACAATTGATAAGGATCGACGTGCATTTCCACCGGACATAAATAACATGCTCAATGGAAACTTAAAATATCTGATACGAAGAAATAATCTTTTAATGTTTAAAAATATGAGCAGTAATCAAAAAAAGTCCAAATCTTGATAATGTTACTTTTTCTTTAGTTTCATCGCGGAAACACTTACATCGCATTATTTGCGATTTTTGCTCTGCTTGTGGTTGATAAATATAAATTCATTATCATCATCAGCACACTATACGTCACCACTGAAAGGCTCGGAATATACCCCCCCAAGTTAGGGGTGACTAGGTCTTAGTCAACCACGCTGGCCCCATGTCGGTTGGTTGACTTCACACACACATTTTTGAATTTCTTCGCCTATATGTGCAGGTTGCACGATGTTTTCCTTCACCGTAAGAACGTCGGGTAAATGTACATATGAAATTTGATCGAAAATTGAATTGAAGCAAATTGGTATATGGCGGGATTCGAGCCAGGACCTGAAGATTACAAGTCAAGTGGTTAGCCCCTGTGCCACCGACACTCTGATAAATATAAATACAATAAGGAAAAAGTGGCACGGTAATGAAAACCCTCTAATTTAGAAAGAGTATTTTCTTACTTATAGTACGTTTTAAACTGTAACAGAGTTACTAACACTGTTTGTTAAGCGAGTGCAATGTTCTATCCCTCTATTACGCATGCGACGAAGATATACGAAATCTAGTTAGACACCAAAATAAACTCGAATGAGTCAAAGACCTTGATAGTGTCGCGCAAATGAAGCGAAAAAAATATTATTCGCAAGCCAAGAGCGCCGCGTGCCTCGTAAACGGTACTACATGGAGGCTGTGAACTTTATACGTTTCCGTATTTACGTGAAGGTTACATCTTTTCGACAATATTAAATGCGTTTTATTTTTAATTAAATAACAAAACCGTTCTCAACATTATATTTATGGAAATGTTAGCGTAGGTTGTCTGAGGGTAAAAGCGTAGTATTGTAGGAAATATGAACATTTATCAAGGATGTTCTATACAATATTAGGTACGTTAATATACTTAGTTTTGAAAAACCAAGATCAATAAAAATAAAACAAAAAATTCGTGGTAAAAAACATCGTATTTAAAACTTACTCTTACTTATTTTGTTAGCTAATGTTACCATACACGCATTTTTTATTCAATAAAACTATCAAATTCACAATAAAGTAACTAAAAGCGTTAAAGATGTCTGGTATTTTGCATTAATTTAGTACGATAGCAGCCGAGCTATATAACTATTTTAAGTCGATGATTTTTATTTCCTTGTATTATACTAATACTACTGTAATATATTACAGCTGTTAAACTTGAAACGTGATATGTGACGGAGCATCACAAGGAAGTCGCATAGATAACACGCGGCTGTCTGTACCAAGGCTCACATTTGACGCTGTGAGACGTTTTGAGAAGGTACCTCACGTTCTTTTGTTTATATCGCTTTGATTGAAGAGACTTTACACGTTCAGAGCCACAACCAAAATTTCATAAGAAATGAAGACCAAGTGGCACTGAAGATGTTAAAATCAGAAAAGACATTTAAATTACTCTTTGATAATTAATTATATTAATTATTTGAATATTGATTTTGCAATTAATCTTAGAGTTGTTAGCTTTATAGTGATTAAAATAAATATAATGTCCATTCTGTAGGAATAGAAAGCTGAACATAATACTTCAAATCGAGGCATGGCAAAAGGTTTACCCATTGTTACATTTCATTCAGCGGGTCTTGACACAATAGGCTCAGAGAAAGTCGAAAATTGATTGTTAGTTCCTTCAATCCGGATTGGAGTTATATATCAGAGTTTTTACATACACGTTTCTTTAAAAAAATTATGACCTTTTACTATTTTGGGGGTTTTAAAGGCTTATCTAAAGTAGGTTGCCAGCACATCTTTCACATTTTCTCTAATTACTTAAAAGAAAACTTCATTTGTTTTTGTGCTGATTAAATCTTTAAGCTGAATATTAATTTTGTGTTCCTTTTTTTTTAAATAAAAGTAAGAAATCAATATAATTTATCATTTTCTTTTCTGTTATTAAAGACTTGTACCCAAATAATTCTAGAGCATTCGTCAATGGCAGCGATGTAAGATAAACTAAGTTTTATTCGAACAAATTGAGTTTCTTACTCTTGTAGAGTTCATCGGCCCATATGTTGGCCAAGGCGGCTATTTTCAACACAGCACACCTTTAGTTATTAAAATGGTACTTTAACTTCAAATTAGTTTGTGACTTGAACCTCGATCGTTATAAACCCAATTTTTATGTCAATGTAAACGTAATTATAACTTAAATAAAGGTTAATGTATTAATTGCGAAATGTTGGCTAAATTGAGCTTATTTGATTAACTTTTCATCGTTTTCAAATTTGAACTTAAAAAAATATTTTTAAATTATAAATGCAAGTCAAAATGTTGCATGTAAGTCGAAGGTCGAATCCAGTCGGAAGTTCCTGCGTCTTTAGCCATGGTCGCCCACTTACAGCGTACTTACGTTTTTCATTTCCTAAGGGTTTTTTAGTTACACCGATCTTATTCAGGAAAACTGTTTATTTTTTCCGCGTAGCTTATAACATTTTGTGAATATAATTTTATGTGCTATATTGGCTTTCTGTCTTTGAAACACTTTGCTAAAGCTTAAAACGATGTTTTTAAATTTTTATGTTATTATAGTTGTCTGTAAAATATGCCAGTAATTTATTCGATATATGAACGGAATATTACGTATAAATATTTCTTAACTAAAATTATGAGTCGTAATACCACATTTATTTTAGCATCAACTTCCGTATGCAGATGTTGTATTCTATTTCCTATATTTTTAATTTTTATCCTGTATTGTTGTTTATATTTAAATACCTACTTATAACAAGATTGACTCTTAAAATGTAATATTGAAGTGTGCGAATATTGGTTTTAAAATGCAGAAACGAAAACTGTGATATTCCATTACCACCCGTTTAAAAGAATCGACGATTTCTTTATCTTACGTCACTACTTGGGAATGGGAATATTTACTACGCATCGCTGACATTACTTACTTTAAAAAAAGTTTTTTTTTTGTTGTAAACAAAATTTTAATAAAGTAAGTAATAATTGTTAATGGCAATAAAAAGGTAACTTATATGGAGGAAGCTGTAGTTCAGTATTGGTCAGAGCGTGTTGCAGGAAGTGTTGTTGTTCCGGTGGCAATGTCAGTGTCGATTGAAGGTTGATTTCCGAATAAAGAGCAAGTATTATTTGTCTTGAGTATTCAATTTTATAGTAAAGTATTAATAATCAAATATTTTTTGGTCTTTGCAGGTAAAAAACCGATATATATCTAATCTTAGGCAATTTGGAATCTAAAACCAGAAGACGTACAAAACAATATAAGAAGATAGAACCGCCTTATCTTATAATAAATTACTTCTTAAAATACACTCTTTAAATTGTGAGAATAAAGCGTTTAAACATTAAATATACAATAAAAGAAATTTATAAAATTATTTCAGTACACAATTGAAGTGCAATAATTGTATTATTTCCAAAGTTTCATGAGAAAATCTCACGGATTTCGGCAAACAACGGAGTCACCGCACAGCCTTCGTCAACCGCGCCTTGACATTCAGCGCTGCACGAGCTAAGCCATTCCATTTTAAATCTACACGCTTCCGATCTATCGACTTCCTATTTCATCATATGAAGCTATAATAAAAATATCTTTACGATTGACATATTAATGCAGGTGAGAAATCTACATGAATCTGGTATCGTCTGCTTACAATCCTTCCGCATTAATTAATTCATTAAAATAATAATCAATTTACATTTAGTTACTGGTTACTCTGGTACTAGATTTTAAAAAAATTGTAGATAGCACAGCGACTGAGTTTGCTTTGTTTTTATTGATAGAAAAATTATAATCTGTTACAACCATCAAATGTCAGTCAAATTGGATCCGCTAACAATAACATTGAGTACGAGTATAAAATCTAAATTATTACATTACGGTCACGATCGATATTGAGGCACAAAATCTTTGTTCTAAAATGCAACAAACGGTGAGAACTTCTACACTCCTATTATTATTTAAACTCGACATCTGCATCCTCCCACTACAATGCTTTGAAAGGAAGCAGTGACATTCGGTACTTTTTCGCTTTCACCGCATTGGAAAGTGAGCGTAAAAAACGTATTTTGGCAACGGCAAAATGGCGCGAGAACAACGACCCCGACGAGTCATAGACCATAGACAAAGGGCGGCCATGTTGCAATGAAAGTAAAAGTGTTGACCATAAACAAATGCAATATGATTGCGATTCTAAAGATGTCTTGGAATGTCACGGTTACATTTTACGTTGTTTTTTGTTTCGTAATCACACAGAACAAATAAGAACAGATTTTGATTGAGCAATAAACCATCAAATATAATGTTCTGTAACTGATTTAATGCATTACCTAGAAATTCAAATTAGAAATAGGTATTTTGTGTAAGTAATTTTTTTTTTATGAAAACCAAAATCGAAAACGGTTTCGTATAATTCTTGATACAATCATTTTATAAGCCAGAATTTGTAAATAACACAATAAAAATCTAAAATAAATATACAAAATACATAAAAACAATATAATGCTTAAAATTTATAAAAATAAATTTTCTATTTTTTATTAATTAAATGAATACTGTTTAATTTGTAATTGCTTGCAAGATTTAAAAAAAAATCTAAACCAATTATAGCACGATAATAGTATATATTTATTATGCTACAGAAAATGGTAATTCTCACTGATTTTCATTACCGCGGCCCGAACTCGTAGCTCCGCGTAGCATGCGGCTACGCTTTGCTTTGCTCTATGAAGGAATTCAAATCTATAATCCTGTCATCGTATCATTTGAATATATTTAACACTTCTTAAAAATGACCTTATTTCCAAATTTAAATACCCTACATTTTAAAAAATATATTTTTTTAATATGTACTTTATTATCTTAGATATTTTCCCTTTATTTTTTCGTACAAAATTTCAACATATTTACCCATTGTGGAGGTCATCGTCTGGAGCTGTCGTGCATGCGCGGAGGCGTCGTGCGCCTCGTCGGGCCCCAGCTTGTCGCCCGCCGACAGTTTGCTTAGCGTTGCAGCGTGCACATCACACAAAGTTCCACGGCTATTAAATTGCACCGATCACCTTTTTAATTTACGTCTTCGGAAATTTTTGGACACAGCACCTCCGAGCATAGTTTATAGAAGCGGACACTGGACGTGGTCAGCGCGCCGGCTGCGGAACACTTCCTGTGGACGAGAGCACATGAGGATCGCGTCGCATGCGCGGTTTCAACCTCTCGATTCGGCAAAATCACGATAACGACTGCGCGTGAATGTCGTAATGTCGAAATTCGAAACACTTTCACCTAAATATTCCGCCTCCGATTCGGCGGACGCGGGCGTCGCTCTCGGCGCTCACGCACACACCTCTGGCCCGTCAGTGCTCAATTACGTACGCTGTAAAAATTGCGTCAGTGTTTTTCGTCGTCGACCTTATGCCCGCGAGTAGCACCGCCGAAATATATTTATCTCTGTCTTGTACTCATTCACCGTTACAAGAAAAAGTTTTTTGTTTCATTTTTTTTATCTGGTCCGTTCGTTCGAGGACACGCGTGTGAGTGTGCGGATTTCGATAGCGGGGTCGATGAACCCCAGAAAGGGATTTCGTTAAATTTTAGCTACGTTTCAGTATTAGGATGGGTTGCAACGGTGGCAGCGCGGCAGGCGCGAGTACTATACGGTGCGGCGCGTGTGGTCGCAGGGGGGGATCTAGTCACCAACGCGTAAGTAGGTCAGTCGCATGCGCACGCGCGCCTCTTCATGACCGAGTGATGTTCACAGTGGAGTAGACGAGCATATTCCTGTTCTGAACCGAGCATCAAAATGACTCACGAATCACAGAATGAACAAGAAAATAGAACGTTAATATTCCCTGCATGATAATAATGAAATAATGATTTCTAAAATATTATTTATGTAATATATTTTGCTAAGGAATAATTTGGTTATTAATTTATTTCTTGTAGAGTTATAGCTGTACTTGTTTTGTGGTGAATTTCAAATATTAGTCGACCAATATTTTACATTACAATTTATTTTCATTCAGAAAATAGTATTTTTGATTTGTTGTTCGTTCGTTCGTTGTACATACTAATGTTTTAAATATTTGTAATAACAATAGGATAACCTAATTAAGCTTTTACCGTTTTCGTGTGTGAGGTGAGGTGAGGTAGGCCGATGGCACAGTTCGGTGTTAGATTACATTAAAACAGAGTTCATTCGCATCGACGCCTAATCGTAGTTATCTAGATTAATGATTCATTGCATTAACAATGAATTCGTGTTCAATTGTACAAATATAGTTCCGTTTGTTTTAAAATGTTATTCGATTTATTACTATAGACGAAAACTGTATAATATAGACTATAAGTGTATAATAAATGAACCCGACGTATAGAGTAAAACCGGGGACATAACTAGTTATCTTCTTCAAATTGTATCATGTATTATCAAATTCAAAATTATTCGTTTTAATAAATCAATGTTTGGAGTACTTTACTTTAACTTTATTTATATTTCAAGAAAAGTAGTTCTTAAACACAATACTCGTTATTTTTAAAAGTGGTTCTAATTTTGAAGTCGTCTTCCAGTTTATAATAATAACAATGACAGCCGAAAATCTGTCTGTGTTTGTGCATGCGCCATGTGTCAGGTAGCGCGTATATATTTAGCGAAGCACGCCCGATGAAACTGGGTTAACTATTCTTCTGTAAAAAACACGACTGGTCGAAATCGACAACGCAAGTCCTATCTTCAGACCGAAAACGAAACCAAATAACCTCATTCATACGAAAAAAAAAACAGGAAATGGACCTAAATGATTTGACACCGTGTTGTGCTTTTCTTATAAACGATTTCGCAAGAAGTTGAACATTTTCAGGTCGCGTTCGTGAAGTTTGTTCAGTAATTAATTAATAATATGGTTTCAATGAATATATATTTTTTATTAGCGAGTGCCCACAAATATACATAACTGAATGAATGGTATTAACATATACCTAGCTGTCGCCCGCGACTCCGTCCGCGCGTTCTTTTTCTAAAAAATATTTTTTCTGAACTAAACGTACCCTATTACATCAGCTACCTCCCAATAAAAGTCCCATCAAAATCAGTCCAGCCATTTCAGAGATTAGCCGGAACAAACGGACAGACAGACAAACAGAAGACACTCAAATTTTATTATATGTACTGATTAGGCCTCTGCCTATTTTTTTTT
>JAAOEG020000023.1:7432161-7443676 GCA_011763625.2 Papilio bianor | reverse complement strand
AATTGCATAGTTATTCCTGGTAAAGGGAAATTCTTTACTTTAAATACTAAATAATGATTGTAATTATTATTATTAGCGGTAATTTGGGTAGTATATAAAAATTAAAATATTTTCATAGATAAAATACCGTGACAACTCATTGCATTAGAGATTAATAACTACGTTGTAATTACATATTATGTTAAGTATTATAGGACACGTGAATATAATAAATTTTATAAAAGGTGCACAAGGGGAGGGGGAGTCAGATCGCTGTTTTCACGGTCGCCGGACGCGAGGCGAGCTCGGCAGGCGGCCGTCGCTCACACAAAAAATAAACAACTTTCCTCGAAACGGCGATGGCGCTAAGTTATCAGCACGGTCCGAAACATCGTAACCGCCCCGCCGGGCCGTATACGTTGAGCTCTTTGTGCAGGGCGCACGCGGAGCCGAAATAACTTGTTGATGTGCGTTGCGGCGGCGCGGCTCGGGTGCGAGCGGGCGCGGCGGGTGGACGAGGTGCGGCGGAGGGGCGCGGAGAACTAGCGCCGCTGAGCGACGGCCTGTCTGCGGCGGCAAGCCGGCGACACCCTGTCTGCCACAGTCGGCGCCGTTGCCGCGCCGTGCACATTCTTGTCCGCCCGCACTCCCCGCCCGCACGTCCCACACCTCGTCAACCGCCTGTGCGCACACAGCGGCAACGTCGCATGCAAACTTGTTTCGAAAACGGATGTGGCAGCGACCGAGGCAGGGCGGGTAGTCTATCTCGCTTCAACTTTAAGCTTTTTATAAGTGAGAATAAGATAGAGATGGTGGCGCTACGTGTTATCGGCTCCCACTTGCGGCATTTTTTCACGCCGAGAATGAGGCGAGATTACAGTATAAGGCGGCGTGTACACCATTAAGGAAATATACAGAGAATGGTATGAATGAATCAAGTGACAATTTACTGCAACTGTTCTTATACCTATTCCTTACAATTGTATGTTGACATCCTCATGTCAATCCTCATTGATGAGATAAATACAGTAATGTTAAGTTCCTTGGAGTTTTATTGTAAGTGCTTTCTTTTAGATCAGGCTTAATTTATTTAGATCATTCGTCAATCAAGTCAATCACTTAAATTTTTTATGTATTAGATCTCAAAAAAAATTGTCCAATAGGTCCAATGTTAATATATGCTTAGTAAAAAATAAAATCTGAACCTATAACATAACTCGAAAAAAACCAGTTCAAAACTTTCATAAGTAACTCATAAAATGAAAGAAATTAAAAAAAAGACAACTAGAAGATTCCACATATTTTGGCGGCTCAACTTCGCGCGAGTCGCTGCGCAACATACCGAAGACCTAGGGCCGCTAAGATGTTTTAAAAGAATTTATACCTTCGAAGATATATGTGGACCATGAGACCGGATATTTATTTCTATTTCTTTCGCAATATGCACTATAAGAAGGAATAAAACAACATTTTAATATTTAAAAAATTCTGAAAAATCTACTTTCAAAATAACAGGACCAACATTATCAAAATTTTTGTCTTATACGAAGTTCAGTCATTCTTAGGAAAAAGATTTTTTGTTGGGATTTTCTATTTTATGGTGACTAAATTAATAACTATGACAAAAGGACCCCACAACATTGGAAATCCCGAAAGGACACTAAGGAGTAGTGGGTACTCCTCAACAGTATTGGACTATTTTTACAGGTTATTCTCGAAAAGATTTAGACTAAGTGAGATAATTTTACATTTTTACAAATTTGCATACCTATTCCAAATAGTGAGATCAGCTTTTAAAAATCATGCAAAATCAATATAATTTAATATTTTTTTACCTTTCTTATTATTAAAACAGGTTTTTGAAATTAAAATATTTTCAATATTGAAACAATTCCAGTGTGTGCTAGGGTTAATAGACATACGCGGCTTGCGTCGCGCGCTCACGTCGCCGGGGCGGTGCGAGCCTCGCGCCGCCAACATCCGCGCCGCGGTCGGCGAGCCACAGTCAGTTCGGCGCCGACATCCAACGCGTACAGACGTTCACACATCGACATGGCCGCCGCCCACACGCACCCGGCCCCCGCACCCTCCGACCGCCGTCCGGACGGTCGCGCCGGATCCCGCCGTATTTTCCCACCACAATTCAAGTTGCAAGTTCTCGAAGCGTACAGGCGCGACGCTCAGTGTCGCGGCAATCAAAGAGCGACAGCAAGGAAGTTCGGCATACACCGACGGCAGATTCAAAAGTGGCTGCAAGCGGAACCGGCGTTACGAGCCACGCTTCTAAGAAGAGCGCCTCAGCCGGCGCCCTCACCACCACCGTACGCCGCGGGCTCGCCAGAGAGCGCCCGCCTACCATCGCCGCCACCCCCGGTTGCGTATACCACGCCAGTATCTCTCCTTACGCCAGTGCCAGTGTTATCACCGATCGTTACGCCGATTCCTTTGCCACCGTCCACCGCGGAGCCCATTGACCTCTCGTTCAGAAGACTCCACTCTCCGCCTCCACCTGTGCCCACGTATGCGCCGGAGCCGCCTAAGAAGCCTTTTAAGCTGTTCCGACCGTACCTGCTGGACGAGCAGGAAGAGAACAAGCCAGCGGTAGCATCGCTGCCGGTGATGAGCGGTGTGCACGTGACTGCATTCATGCCGCTGCAAAGTGCGGCGCTCTGCGCAAGCAGGGACTCGGGCTCCCTGTCGCGTTGGTGCGCTCCCGCCTTCGCCGCGCCGCTAAGATGAGACTTCGCCGCCGGGGCCGGGCCCCGCTGCACCTGTGATCTAGTCGCCGACGCCCGCCTGGCGCCGCCTGGGGCGTAGCCCTCGACCGACGTGCCTTAATATTCACGCCGCCATAGTGCATTACATATACCGTCGCCGCCGGACGACGGCCTATTTTTGTGCATAAGTATAAGACTAAGATTGTATTTTTATATGTGGGATTTATGAAACAGACCTACATTTATGAAGATTAAATATTCTAATTATTATTATTATATTAATAAAGAGAGTTGTTTACTAAACTGTGTTTTGTGTGGCGGCGCGCGAGTTCTGTCGGAGCAGCGCACTGCTCGGCAGGTAGCGCCGGCGCCTCGCTGCCTTTTCTACCTGTTCTAATCCCCAATCTCTTCCGTACTTTTCCTCTGTATTATTTCCTTGAACATCGACCTGACGGTACTATATTTTGTTAAAGTACATGATATGAAAACTTTATTGGTAATTACAATTAAAATACACCTCAATGTGGTCATGTTAAATCCTTTACTGTTAGTCAACGGAAAGCAATTGTAGGTTTTTTTTAATAGGAAGAGGGAACTCTATATATGAATCACACTTATATATGAAGAAAATAGGATATTATTTCTCAGATTAATTTAAAACCAAAACTTTATATTTGTTGCAAGATCCCAGCCCCAGGCTAGTAGCTAACTCGAACACCTAATAGTTTGGTGGTAAATTATCGTTGCACGATATTTGGGATATAACAATAGATAGGCTTACTATCGAGTAAGCTTATAGTATCTATTCATATGAGTGCGGTCCCGAACATACCGATATTAGAGACCACACTGATAGCAGACCAATATCTATTATTCCATATAATGTATACATACCTATTGATTAATTATTAAAAAGCAAGAAGGAAAGAAAAAAAGACACATCAAAAGACAAGAAATAATCCGATGAAGACTAATGTTGCTTTTTGAAATATACATACATGATGCACCTATGTACATATATTCTATTGCCGAAAAGAACTTGTTGCGTCCAAAGTATTTTAAGAATGCACATAGTAACTGCAACTTTAATTCTTAAAAAAAAAACCATTGAAAAAAGATTTACGAAACTAAGTTAAAATCAGTTGTACATCAAACTTAGCGAAGCATCGTTTGGCAAGTGTTTATAATAACATTTGTGAAGAGATATCAGAAGAATAAATTTCTAGAACTAGATCTTATTAGCGGTTATTGAAGATAGCTGTCAAATGCTTACAGGCTTATACCAGTGGTAGGGCTCGCTTTAACATCTTTGCGCGAATGGACCTGCTTGCTCTGTGCAATATGAGTACCACGACCACACAGAAGACAGGGGTAAAGTGGAAGCAATTCCGCGTTTCGTCTTATTAGTGTGCGTTGTTGATGGTCTAATATTAGACTTCTTCCCCTTTCCAAATGCAATGGATGGGAAGGGGAAGAGGATTTGGCGGTTGACAGGATGTATAGGTTTGAGAATCTTTCACTTTCTGTGCGTTCCCCTCCTCTGTCTCCCCGTCCTCTGTTAATTAAAGATAGGTAAGAAAAAATGCAGACGTTTATGAACAGCGGTTGCTTCAGTATTTTGACGAATTCCGGTGACTGCTGGTTTGTCACCAAGTATTATAAAAAAGCCTTAGGACTATAGAGATTACAAACATTTATATTGCCTTTTTTATTTAGCTAAAGGATGTTGGCACGTTTTGTGCGACACAGACAATAAATTTAAATGTTACTGGAATAACTGCACTGGGTAGCGCGCTTTATGTGTGGTTTGGGGCGTCGAGCAGTCTGGGAAGCAAAGCAATAGCCAACGACTCGACTGTGACTACACTACACGAACACGTGTTGACTTTTGTATCTTTTTTAAGTGGTAAACACCATCGTGGTACTGTCACGTTCAGTTTCACTTATAATTATTTTGCATTGATAGTGTTTTTGTTTTGTCACTTTATATTCATGAAATCAGTTCACTTTTTTGTGCTTTTTCGGTTTTTTGTCTACTGTTTTTTATAAATTAAACATGAGAAAACCGCTGAAAAGTATTAACTGTTATTTATTAAACTTCGAAGCTGTATTATTTTCTTGTTTTGATTAAAAGTCTTAAAAAGAGAAATTAAAGATTTTTAGCAATATAACGTATAATTTTGTCTTATAATAGGTAATGGTGCACCCCTGGGTATCTTGCAATGCATGTGGCATATGCAGTGCGTTTGCGGCTCGGTTTACGACGCTACACCGGACGACGCGATGCTCCATAAAGCAGAAGATGTTGCACCAGTCATGATGTCACGGACGTTTTTGGCACAAGAGACGTGGCAACTTTCGACGCGGCCCATTAAATCTCTAGGGGCTATTTTTATTTTAACTGCTTGGACAGTTTCCTTTATGGATGTAGTTCATAATCATTATTTACAGATACTTCAATAAGAAGAATTAAATAAAATGTTCTGTACGTGAAAAAAAAACACGCTTCGATTAATATACGTAAAACTTTTTAAATCAATAATGTTTCTTTGCAATAAGGAAATTAATAAAGATAGACACAGTTATGTAGATACGCTATAGTTAGAGAAATCATATTGAACATCGATACCTAAGTTTCCAAAAGTTTTTAACGTGGTGAGATCATTAGAGTGGGACCGGGCGCGCTGATGATCTTGATCTATTCTCTCTGCCTCGCCAACACCTTGTGACTCAAAAGCGTCAACACCTCACGTGCCTCGGCGACCGCTATTTTAGTAAAGTGACTTCAAGTGTTTAATATATCCCGTTCGTGAGTCGAAACACACTTATGTTAGTACATACCTATGCAATACAATTGGCAGGTCGACAACTTTCAAAAGTATAGACTCATTGTAGATGATTCTTGACAGATCAAAGGGACTGCATTTTTCCCGGTCATTGGTTTAGCACATCTCAAATATTTCGAGTCAAGACGATAATAATTGCAGTGATGTAGACAACTCTGCGTTAATGTAATGAAGCATTCTTACAAGATAAACAGATAATCCGGTTAAGAATCCTAGAGTCTATTCGTAAAGAATGGCAAACATATTTCAACTTATGTAAAAGTAGCAAATACTCATCTATCTATACATATAATAAAATTGGTGTGTCTGTAATATTGAAATAACCGTTTTTACTACATGTATATGAATATTTATACGCTACATACACCAAAATAACATATTTTACAATTTTTATCGGTCTGTCTGTTTGTTCCAGCTAATCTCTGAAATGGCTGGACCGATTTTGACGGGACTCATTGGCAGGTAGCTGATGTAATAAGGAGTAATATAGGCTACGTTTATATAAAAAAAACCTTTATTTTAGAAAAAGAACGCGCGGGCCGTGTCGCGAGCGACAGCTATTCTCCAATATTTTTACTCAATCAAAGAATACTGAAGTACCAGTATCTTTTCTGTTATTGATCCATTCATTCGCATAGTGACCGCTTACGCTTTGTTGGGGGCAAATTGTTTACACTACTGCTTAATTGTAAAAGTACAGTCATGAATGGGACAAATGGTTATGTTATGCCATTGAGCAAATACTTGTAACAGCGACGAGATTCCTACTTAAACAATTTTGGAACTGGTATATTGTGAAATGAGTTTGTCATAAGTTTAGTTTCTCTAAAATAAAAGCTCGTTTTAATTTGCTATTTAACAGAATGATTATTTGTGAAACCAAATCGGAGATTTCACGCTTCAAATTAGTAGAGTAGAGATAACTGTGAGAACAAAAGGGTATTAAGATGGACCCCTTCAAACAAGCGTGTTTTCTCAGCGTAAACAGAAAATAATTAACCGCGGTGTCTTTGTTTGCCTCTTCCAGAAATTCTTTTAAGCAATTTTTGTATACATAACGACCGGAAAGGACAGTCTTTTGATGTAGCTTATGGATAAACGTTGACATACATTGTATAATCGTACAATAAAGAAACAGTTCTATTTACTTAAGAAAAACTTGGAAATCAAGTGGATGAAACTGAAATAATGTTTTTTTTAATCTTCACTTGTCTCAGTGCATTTTGATTTCATATTACCACAAAATGCTCTAGTATACTCTTTTGACGAATGATTTGTTAAATTTGTCCGAATACTGGTGTATCATTTTACTTTTTTATACGTTTTAAGTAGATAGCATTTGCATGTGAATTCGTCTTCGCCTTTGCTTCAAAAGGGATACATTCAGAAGCCGTACATATGTCTTAGTGAGCAACTAGCACGTTTACAATGCAAAGTATAGCTAATGCTCAGTGAAACAATTGTGCATAGGGTTTCAGCTGTTGGCTTGCTGCTTGATACTCGATATCTAAAAAAAATAAAGTTCATTCAGGACTGGTGGCGATGCGTCAATGAAAAGTATTACACTTTATGTATATGTATGTTCTTCCTGTTTACGTACACACCATAAATTGAATTATTAATGTGTCCAGTGGCGCTTTATTTCCTGTTTCTACGTAAGAAATTGTAAAACACATCCAAATAAAATTGTAAAAAAACCATTAGATAGATTCAGCCAGGCAAGCTTTAGACCTAAAATGATGCAGTTGGTTTTGTATTTTTAAAGTCAGGTCGGTGTCATTTCAAAGGACATAAATAGCCAGATAGCCACACATGCTCGCAAGGCACAAGACAGACGCAGTGGCGCGGACGCGGCACGCGGACAGGCGCGGGAGGGGAAGGTCGCGGGCGCGGGCGCAGCGGGAGCGCGCGCGATGCCGCAATGGCCGCTCCGCTTGGCGCCAACGCCGTCCGCATGTTATTTCCGACGCCATTACTCACGCTGGCTTCAACTAATTATAATATGCTGGGAGCTGCGGACTAACATCGCTCACGTCACTGACCGCTTGCAGACCTAAATATGCTTTTATAAGCAAAATTATTGGTCAACAATACGTATAATAATATCTGTTTGTGACTCATTTAATACCCAGTGGTTTATGCAATGTACTGCATTTCTTATACCTACATGGGTACGTGAGCGTATTGGCTTGTCTTTGGATACCTTATTTACCTACGTATGTATATATATAATACATATTAATCTATCTGAAATGAATAAATCATTGCGATCATTAACGGTTTATATGAAAACGGCACGGTAGAAAATTCTAATTAACATAAATATACGATAGTCGATTTCTCTTAATTGATACCGTTTGTCGTTCGGCAAGATCATAGAGGCAGTCGGCGGCGTTAAAACAGCTCTCTCTGTAAACACCGCGGGGTAACATAATCATCTGCCCTCTGACATCGACCTCAATACTGATAGAAGACTGATTTTGCCGCACAATAATTCATGTACACACGCCAATCGAAAGGATTCAACAGATTTGTGATAAAAAAGAATGTGAAACAACTTCTGTGCAATTTATACACCAACCTAGTTTCTGATACATCTTAAAAATTCTAAGAAAGGGGCAGACATCTTGGAACGAGAATTAACAACGGCTTAACAGCGTAGAACTGTGATATTTTCCTTTTGTATTAAAAGTGGTCTATTGTGAGCAGTCAGAACATCAGAAGAGTAGTCCTCATTTTAGTAGCTATCTACTAATTATGGTTTGCATTGGTTGCTACAAGTTATACGCAGAAAAGCTATCAAATAGTTTATTAATCTTGAGTAAACGTCATGCAACTTATGAGCTTTTGCAGAAACAAACAACTGAAGATCAGATATTTACGAAAACAGGCATTTGTCCGAGCAAAAAAAAAATGGCCTCATCGCTAAAATAGCTAAATTCGTAGATAAAAGATGTCATACCACTTTTTTTTTAAATAAAGTATTAAATTTACATTTTAATGTAAATTGATGACTCAGAACTGCGACGCAGGCATGATCTTTTCAACTCATAGAATATCTTATGTGAAAATTACGTTAATTCGCCGTCACGATAAGTTTTTTTGTATTTTTGAACCTGATGAGCGGCCACGCCATGACGCAATCTACAACTATTAACGTGGCAGATGTCATTCCTATCCTACCAGAAGGCGAAATTTGCTTACAACCAGTTGTGTATATTACACATACTTTGTCTTCTGTTGTTGCCAAGATAATAATAGTACTTATGTAATAACGTTAAAGGTTACATTAATATTGTTTTAATTAAATTCACTTTATTATCATCGAATATTAGTATTAATTTACATAAAATTCAGTTAAAAGGTACAAATTTTACAGAGAAATAGAAATAATAAGTACACATTATTCTTGTGACACAAAAAAATTCGTTATCTTTGTACGTTATATTTTTGGACATAATAAAATTATACAAATAACAAACTAATAAAGTTGATTTTAATGCAGATGGGATCATATTAAATTACGGTTGCGTTGTGCAAGCATAAGTTCTTAATAATTCGGTTTCTTGATAATTTGACAAATGGCCACCCCAGTGTCGGACCACCCGGAGCCGAGAGCGCCGAATGTCGTAAATAATGACGGCGTAACACGGATCATCCTCAGCGCTTCGTTAAGCCTTGATAAGCCCCAAATACCTTTATTATCTGATAGCTTTGAACAATGACAATATGCTGCAACGTCCAAAGTACCTTTAATCCTTCTTTTAAGGAATGCGTTTAGTAATTAGGAGGTCATATTAAGCAATAATAAAAAAAGATCTATTTATTTTATAAAATACATTTTCCGCGTCAATATGCTTTATCAATTGCAACGTCAGGACGACCTACTTTTGAACAAAGAGTGAGTCAAGACACATAGTCATATTAGAAATATGCAGGATTTATCCAATAACGGATTGTTGCTCATTATTGTAACTATCATTTATTATATACTTATTTATATGCTATATAAGTAAAAGTGGAATGAATAGCTTTGACATTGATACGGTAAAGAATGTAAAATGGTGAGACATTAGAAAAAAAAAACATTATTGTTGAATTATTAGTTGACGCAACGCCCTATAAGTATTGACTTTAAAACTTCCTCAATATTTGTGATTGATTGAGCTAATAATTATAGGAAAAAATGTTAGAATGTTGGATATTTAGTTTGGATAAATTTATATACGTTTGTCCAATTAATATTATAAGCGTAAAAGTTATTATATTATAATGTTTGTTACTCTTTCATGCAAAAACTACTAAATGGATTTATATCACACTTTGCAATAATATAGCTTATACATTAGAATAACACATAGAATATAATTTATAAAGATATTGTGTGAATTATCCAAAATATAACAATATAAGTGTAATGTTTAGATGGATGTTTGTTTTAAGGTATTTCCAGAATAGTTCATCGGATTTCGATGAAATTTGGCACAGATATAGAACACTGTTTAAAAAAACTCATAGGCTACTTACTAAGTTTTTATTTAATTCGCGCGGAAGGAGTCTAGGACAAAAGCTTGTATGTAATAAAATTACATGTATACTTTGAAATTTAATTATTTAATTACATATTTTAAAGTTTTTCGATGAGATTGAGAGGGATTATTGTTTTTGTGCGAGCCATCCACTCATCAAACATCAACCACATCAACCAACGGTCATAATAATTCTTATACTTACTAGTAAAGAGCAAAAAAATAACTTTCAATATAGACAATGCTCATTTGCTTACCGTTAAATAATGTTAAGTGTGAAGCGCCGTATGACATGTGTATTAACGAAAAGAAAATAATACATATTTAAATGCATAACTAGGGTATTTTTGACTATTATATTTATTTCGTCGTTGTGCTATTGATGTTATTGGAGGCATAATATAAAATAACGATGTAGCTAAGGCAGCGACAAGATGTCTGGTCTGGCAAGCCCGGCGCCCGAGCCGCCCTGCCCTCCCCGCCCCGTCCACCCGCCAGATTATATTACGGGCTTGACGCCGAGCCGCGCCCCTGCGCCCGCACATCGATGCGTCCGCGCCGTTTCTCAGAAAATGAAACCACTGATATAGGGACACACACTAACACTGTGAGCAACGAGTGTGGATGCGCCGACCGCCGACAAAGTATCACTATTTTAAGAGTTGCATTAACTTACCTTTGTTGAAAAAATATTTCTTAGTATAAAACATTTCTTTAAAGTAAAACCTATTCTTTTCACAGAGGTTATTCAAAACATTAAACAGTACAGTAGCGTATTATTACATTGCAATCTTTGAAAATATAACCTCAAAATAAAATAAAATGTATGTATTGTAGGTATAATAAATTTCAATATAGGTAATTTTTTAATTTTGAATTCTTCCATGAATATAACTTTTATATGTAATAAAAAAATTGAGATTTTATATCTGTAGTTAATATAGAAGGAACCCACGCTACAAATCTTTAGACAAAAATACTGAATAGAAAACTGAACTGCTGGTTTATGATTAATCAATAGTAACAAAGGAAATAAACACAGTATGATTGTAGACTACACATGCGATGTACTTAATTTACTCTGTATTTGTACTGCATTAGATCTGTTACATGCTTGTGTGTGTAGATAGTTTATCGGTGAACGCGTTTGATCGTGGTGTGCAAAGGCGAGCGAGGTAGGTCGTATTTATACGGACACGCGTTTAATTCACTGAATAAATTACCAATGAGCCTAGGTTTCTCCTGAATAACTAATAGATATTTAAAGAATCAGCTAGCGAGCAACGACGCGCTTTCGAACGTCGACATAATTAGTTTTGCCATTTAGTAAATTACTTACGATATTATACCGACAACGTTTATAAGAACTGGCCGGAGGTCACCTCTAAACATGATCATAACCACAAAAGGATATCGATATTCTGCCGCAACGTATTATTAATCA
>JAAOEG020000023.1:7370174-7388960 GCA_011763625.2 Papilio bianor | reverse complement strand
TAACTTATTTCAGTATCGCAAATCAAAGTTTGTAATGAAGGTTGTGAATGCAGGAAATACAATGACCTCCATAATGTGATAATGAATATTGCTTGCATAAAAGAATCACAAACTCCTGCATAAACAAATATAGTAAATTTCTTAATGTGCTTATTAAACAATTTTGATTATGTAAGTAATAAATGTGCAACCTTACATCAAATTTTTAGTTAATACATGATATACAATGATAATACAAACTAAAAAAAAACATTTACAATTATACAAAAACACCCAAAGAAATGTTAAACATCTTCTGTTTTGAAAGAACTAAACATAGTTTAACTATAGTTATGGCCATATTCTTTTAAACTAAAGTTAAGTGTGATATTAACAGTGACTCACCTGGCAATAAGTTTACTTTCATATAAAAAAATAGTAGTAAGCTGGAACATGTTAATTTGTTCTCAAATCATAGTCTTAGAAAATTAAAAATGCATATTTACTTTGTGGTCTTAGTAGTGGTTGTGAAGCTGGAACATCTGTAGTTCGGTGTGAGGGTTGAGCGGCTGCCTCTAAGGAGGGGAACTCTGTGCGGAAGTGGGGTGACAAAGGTGGTGGCAGAGGCACCCAGCCGCCCTGTGCTGTGCCCGCAGCAACACCGCTGTTCGTTGTTGTAGCCTAAAAACATCACTACAATTACTAAAGTTCAATAAAATTGTTACAATATTGAGGTTTGGTTGTAAAATACTTACTGTAGTTTGGGAAGTGCATGTTGCTGGTGTTGTTACTGTTGTGGTGGTTGTAGAATTAGTACTGAAAGAGTACAAATTGTATATAACTATTATAAATTTTAATGAGAAATCTATACTCTCACTACTTATATATACCAGTATTATTACCTTCATAAAATGTGGAAACAACAGATCCAAACTTTACAATACAATCTGCTTTCTATATAAAGGTATACATAGAAGTTCGAAATTATGCTAAAGAGATGATTTATAAATATACTGAAATAACTCACTTGATGTTTGAGTCTTGCCCAGTTTCAGTTTTCAAAGAGGGCAAGTTAGCTGGTGGACGCCGAGCAGAGGGAACTTTTCCAAGAATTTGCATTCCATGTTTACGGCTTAGTTGAGATTTAACTGAGGACGGTTCTGAGCTTTCGTTCTGAAATTATTTACAATTCTCAGTATAATATGAAATATAGTGAATTTTTAGATATACTCATTACAGGTAATATATATTTGAATTATATAACATATTTTGCTGAAATTTATACAATGGATGATTCTACATTTAATTTCACATTTTAAGAAAATTAGAGTAACAATTAATTACTTCGTATTTATAAACAATAACATAACTTTGACTTATTCTGTCAATAATTTACAAGCTAGATTTCTTTTATAAGAAATAACAAAATTCTATTTATCTTATAAACAACTTTTTAAGCATGGTGCATCTATATATTGTTTCAATTACTAAGTACTAATTACTGTTACTGAAGAAATTATTAACATTCTCTTTAATGTGAAATAAACAAATAAATTGGGTTACAATGGCGGAAGTATGAAAATGAAGGTCGAAACAACTTACTCTATTGGCGCAGTACAAACTATTGATGTCCAATTTTTGATATTTTTGCTTGCCGGACGTCGGCTTGCTCTGCGCCGTAGTTCCTCCGCCGCCCGGCGTCGAGAGTGCAGACATGCTGCGATGTACACACCATCAGGAGAACACCCTCTCACCGACCACCAACTGCAATCAACGCAATCGCTACTAAACACTTAACTATGCACTCGACGTTGCACAAACATAAAACAACAGTCACCACAGTTCTTTGTCCTTCGTAATTTTATACAATACAAAAACAATTTTTACACTGCACTGCAACACTTAAAACATACTTTGATGATCTGTCATAGTGTTAATATTCACCACGTATTCACTGGCTACATATATAGTCCAAATACTTTCACAATTCAAATGAAGGGAGAATTTAAGCCCTGCCCTCCGAAGTATATTGACGTGTTACATCCGTAGGCTGAACAGACGCTGGATCGATGACTAGAGATTTTAGAATTTAAAATGTAACTATCACACCCGTTACCTCCGCACTTCAAAGTATAATTTAAACAATAATAACGGTACAAACTCTACACTAGTAGAAAACGGTAAATAAACTAATTTTTATTAGTAATTGAAACAACAAAAGCAAAATAAATATATACCTTGGTCCGTTATATCGAATAATACGAAATAAAAAATGTCTTAGACAAATGCAAGTTTATTTAATGGAGATTACTTTAGATTTTTTCTATATCCTACGCTACCAAAACTTATATCACTTTATTTTAAGATGGCGTCTCCAAAAGACGATCTCCTTCCTTCACAATCAATAGAGTAGAGTGACGTCACAAAGACGCAACAAAGCGCACCCTGTCGGACGGATTTGATAATGTACAAAATGCATTCAAAATAAAAAATAAAAAGATAAAAATTGCCACATTGGATATTAAAACTAAAATTGTTAGTTTAAAATTTTATTAAAAGAAAAATAAGGAATTAATAAATAATGCCATACTATATTGTTTTAGAAATAATTGTACTGTACTATAATGTATGGAATATTTAAACTTGAAGGTTTTTCAGGTTTTATTCAGTATTTGAGATACAATATCCAGTTATTTTTTATTTCATTCAATAAAATAATAATAAAGTATTATGTTTGGTATATACATGGAATTAGGTAATTATGTAAAAAAAACATGACCCGATGCTCGTTTACGCTTGCGCAAAACGAGCCTTGCGTCGTATTGATGAACTGAAAATCAGTAGCCTGATATCTGCGGAGAACCTCACAAAACCAGAAGTATTCCAGAATACCGGCAGCCATGTCCGGTAACATAGGAATGGAGCAATTGATTCCTATTGTTAATAAATTGCAAGATGCCTTTACACAACTGGGTGTGCACATGCAATTGGACCTGCCGCAAATTGCGGTGGTGGGTGGACAATCTGCTGGCAAAAGTTCTGTATTAGAAAATTTCGTTGGCAAGTAAGTATTAACCCAAATTAAAAGGTCTTTATTACTTTTCTCTTATTGCAAACCAATTTATTTTTACTTTTTACACAAAAGTCTTATTTTTGTTTCATAATGTATTTTTTCACTTTATTTTACAAGAAAATATATTTTTTAAATACTTGGAAAATTTTAAAAAGACTGTCTTATTTGAGATATACTGACGTAATAGTTTACGAAGTATATGAATACTACTAAAATAATATATGAGTACTAGTAAAATCATATGAACATGCATTTTTAAATTGATTTCTTGTGATGATAAAATATAATATATTATCATCACTATCATCAGATAACATTTTTCCACAGTTAAAGACATATACCCGAGGGTTAACTCTAAAGACATATCCCTTGCCACCCATGTCTAATGGACTCTCGCAACCTTGACCAGATCACCATCCATCTCGTAGGAAGCCTAGTTTCGCTTCTATTGGCTACCGTTGTGGGACAGTGCAATTACAAACGAACATATTAAAACGATGCTAAAGAATTAGATATTGCACATCGTGGCCTAAATAATGTGCGCATGACGAATAGTATTGATCTATTATATCTTGAAGTGGGAAAGCTTCCTTATTATTGTTTGATTGATTCAAAAAGTCAATTCAAAAGTCAATGCGTTTTTAAAGATTTTCTTACGAGAAAAATATATTATATTCAGTAGGATATATTATTTTAGATTTAATTTATTACTATTTTTTTTTTACTTTACAACAACTTTATAAAAAATGCGTAAAACGGAATACCAAAACCATAAACACCACCCACCTACCACCATATTGAAAAATAAATTAGTTTATCGATGATGTGATGTATAGAGGATGAATAAGTTTTAGTGATTTCGAAGTGGTATAACATTAATGTATATTAGTGAAAATGTCTGGGAATTATGGAATGCAGCAATTAATCCCTGTAGTTAACAAATTACAAGATGCATTTGTGCAAATGGGAGTGCACATGTCTTTGGATCTACCACAAATTGCAGTTGTGGGTGGTCAATCTGCAGGAAAAAGTTCGGTACTAGAAAATTTTGTCGGCAGGTGAGCTAATGAATAGTAAACACTAGGTAGTCACTTTTTTATTTGATATAAATATTTGAATTAATCTTGTTTTTCCAACTTTTATTGTCTTCTATTATTTAACAAGTATTTGATAACTATTGAAATAGTCTATATAATGTAACTATTATTATAATTTAAATTTGTTTATATTGCAAGATCTCGATTTAGTTAGCGAATAAAATACTTTTTCGAATTTTTTAGAATATACAATTTTCAAAGATATGACATCTTGTGTGCCAAGTATTGTCATTGTTTTGATACAGACAATAACAAAATCCAGAAGAAAACTTTTTTCTGACAAATTGAAAACTTCGGTATAAAAAATATTTAGGTTAGGTCATTTCGTTAAATATTTTTTTTTGGTTCTAGTGCTAGTAAATTTGGTTAAACCTACATGATGAAAGTAGTGAAGTATTATGTAAATACTCCAATTAGAGATTTAGATGATTAGCAATAAAATATAATATCTCTCAATTATTGTTAATTTCATTGTTTACCTCTAATACATCATACAAATATTTAAGTAAAACATGGCAAGTTAATACAATATCTAAATAAATAAATCAAAAACTGATTATTAAAGTGGCTTTGTTGTCCGATCATAACTTTGCTGAAAAATAAATTAAGTCATTACTTGTAAATGTGTGTAGTATCTATATCTTCCATCTTTCCTTAGCCATGAACATCACATAAATGTATTCTACTAATTAAAGGCTTAAATGTGCTTCTGAATTCCACAGTTAATTTTTTCTGTTGATAATTTCAATGTTGGAATAACACAATTTTTGATATGCTGAAGTTTAGAATAAAAAATACATTGTTATGTTGAAACAGTGAAACTAAAGTGGGAATATTAGAGCTGGAAGACAAAAAACCCGTATGATTATATATAGTTAAAACAGAGTCCCACATCATAAAACTGACTACAAGATTAAGTATCTCGGTTTGTAGAGGTTGCTCCCATAGATCACCAGCAACATAAAGAGATTGCTGGATTATTTTGGTGGGAGTTTTTAGGTTTGTTGGAGTTACCAATGATCTGCCTTCATGCTAAATTTATGGTATATATGGATGGGTGGAATCCGTTGTCCTTACTATTACTATATGCAGTTTAGACTTTAAGTAAATAATATAGATAGTAAAACTCTCAGAATGGATAATGAAACAAAGTTGATGTATTATTAGAAGATTTTTAACATTTTACATAATTTTTTATTACAAAAAAAACATAATTTTATTGAAATCCTTTATTATGCAGCAGCTTCATTTACAACTTCAAGTAAGAAACATGGTAAAATTTGTATTTATGTAAATGGGTCCATATTTAGTTTAATGTTACTAGACTCAACCCCCCCCCCATTTCATAATAGTAGATCTTTGACTGGTTAGGATTATACCTTATAGTGAATGTTCTTTGGCTAATTGTGATGATTTAAGAAAGTTGTCGGAAAAAGAGCACAGAGCCGCATATGGCTCTTTGGCTCATTAAGTGCCTCTCTGGCACAAGTATCCATGGAAGTTACAATAATATTATCATTTCAAATAAGCATGATAAGAAAATCAAGACTAAACTGAGAAGTCTTGTTGATGAGAACTTGGAATGATGCCTAAAATTAAAAACAACAATGTAGAAACCTGACTGACTCAAACATTCCAACATTGTTAATAAACTTAATTGGTAGCTTATGCATTCTTCTAGACTATGTTCTACATCTGTGCCGAATTTCATTGACATATTGAGCTGTTCCGGAGATGTCTTCAAACAAACATCCATCCATTTAAATTTTCGTATTTATAATATAAGTAAGAAAAAAATTAGAAACTTGTAGATGTGACCTGTGTAATGTGTGGTTTTTGTTACAATGAAGTCATATGGAATAATCATTATATTTCACATAATTATTATTGTTCCTATTACACTTTTGGTTTCTTTTTGTCCATTATGCAACAAGATCTTGTTATCCAATATGGGTAACAACTATATAGCTGTATCACAATAATAAACATATTTATTATAATAAAAATTATTAGCCCATACAAAGTAATTCGAAATATTATTTTAATTTCCAGTTACGAAATACTAGTCATATTGTAAGCTAGTATTATATTTAGATTTAATTCTTCTTCAGGGATTTCTTGCCGCGAGGTTCGGGAATAGTAACTCGGAGGCCCTTAATTCTTCAGCTCATACATGGAAATGCAGGTATATTTGTGATATTTTAAGATCATTAACTTAGAAAGCCTTTAAATTCAAAAAAGAGTATTGTAGAAAAAAATTACAATAAAGTAATGAAATAGTAGTTGAAAAGGATATATTAATATAAAGTTATCATTTGGTTCACATGTGTTTATTATCAGGATATAGGCAGGAGCTGTGGGTGTCAACCACCCGATGTCTGACCAGATCACTGGTGTGTCATCAGGGCTGGACATAAGCTTTACATATTTACTTGTAATTTTGAACATCAGATATTGCTCAGAAAACAGATTTTAAGGAATTTCGCTCTGAATCCCAATTTGAATTTTATGTCTTTATGTTTAATGTTCTTTAGTGGAAAGCTGCTTATATAATTAATATAATTTTATTAAAATAAAGCAAAAGATTTTTTGACAATATAACTTTCTCATTTTTATTGACAACCCTAAATATAATCAACAATCCCTGGTCCCCTTGTTTCCCATCATGATTTGCTCAATTAGCCAGCGTGCATTGGATATTTCATATGTATTTCATGTTTGTCAGAATATGCCGAGTTCCTACATTGCAAGGGCAAGAAGTTTGTGGACTTCAACGAGGTGCGCGGAGAGATCGAGGCTGAGACGGATCGTGTGACTGGCAGTAACAAGGGCATTTCTCCTGTGCCTATCAACTTGCGAGTCTATTCTCCGAATGGTATGTTACCTGTGTCATAAGAAGCACCATTTAGTGTGTATGTATGGGCGTATGACAGAACTTGACCCCAATGTATGTAAATATACTTTTGAGTAATGCAATGAAAGAGACAAAGAGGTCAACTATGTTTGTTTTATATATTGTAATTTTGAAGTTCAGCTATCCTAACAAATTAAAAATTATTGATATCGCGAGAGGTCATTGGTACCATTTGTTATCATGGCGACTATCCGCCGGAATATCTTAGACGCGAAGCGTATGAATGCAAAATTTTAAAGATAAAAGACAAAATGAATTGTTTACATGTTTTATAAAATTGTTTTATTCAATAAATTAATAGATTTAAATTATTAATTCCGCTGTTACTTTGTCACATTTCCTGTATTCGTTATTATACAAAACGATTAAATGAATCATATTATCTTTTGAAAAATAATATATTGATAAAAATATAGGTACTGCTTATTACGACCGCATTCTGTGGCTCTTAGCTTCGCACTTGAGGAAAGGTCAAAAGGCAAAAGTTCAGACTGCAGTCACTTCTTAATGAGCTTAGAGTCTGGATGTTCCACTTCTGCGTAATGACTATTGAACAAGTTGCAAGTTTGTGTCTTTCATTTAAATTTGTTAAAACAATTAATGCACTTTATGATATTGGAAAAGAAAAAAACTATTTTATATGATTTAGGTTTCCAGATTAAAGAAAAATAAGTTTTGTTAATATTGTTAAGGCGTTATTTTTTTATTAACATGATTTTGATCGCATTTTTAAAATTTCAATGGATTGAGGAAAAATCTATTTTATCCCTATATTAGGGTAGAATTTGTTAACCTTTTCAAAGATCGTTGGCAAATACAAAACGTACCAAGAGTAGTCTTATCGTCAATCACGTTGTAAATTTTTAGCGAATTGCTTCAAACAGTAGCTGTGTAGATAAAACGTCCATTTGACCGGAATACATTTCCGTTTTAATTTCAAATATTTGTTAGTACGTTGTTATTATTTAAATATTCTCCTTCGACAATTCATAACATATATGCATCTTGTCTTAGTAGTGTAAGAAATTAAACTAAAACGAGTTAGGGTACACGTATCTTTTGTGACTTATTTTGTGGATTTTTGTTGGTTAATAAGTTTCCACTAATGATATCATTCATGAAGGTCTTTTAATCGGCTCGGTAAAGTATGAATCAGTCTTGATCAAGTGTTTTAGATAAAATTATCGATGTAAGTTGAATACCATGCATTAGATACTAGACATCTTAGTCATTATAGTAATCATGAGTAGTAATATAGGTACGTTTACACATATATTTTTAAATACATTATTGGTTTGGGAAAATCTTAACGACCTTTGTTATTTCGTATTTGTCAGCGTTTGTTAAGAATTCAATAGATTGACATCATGTGATTTGATACAATGATCTGATACCTATTTTTAGGAATTTCTATTTATAAAACACAAGAATCAAAAATATAGCAATTAAATTAGTTATGAATAATCCGCAGATAAATTCGTATTCCTAAAGGTAACAAAGTAACGAAGAATTCGGTTGCTTTCATTGAATATTCGGCGCATGAGAATCTAATAACGTTGTGTGGATTGTCGGCTTGTAATGAGATTGCAAAAGATTACTATAATTGTTCTGCGATACGTTGTCGATTGTCAGTGACCTACATGCTCGCGCAACGCCACCGCTCCTCACGGCCTTTGTTTATGATTTTTCATACATAAAACATATGTATACACACATTTTAGAATTAGAAAAGACTTCAGGTAATCCGAATACTAGTAATCTTAAATCTACAAACAAAACAATTTTACAAATAAGTATTTTTATGGCTTATATATTACTCACCTTCAATAATTTATTACTAATAACATCATCATAAACTTGCCCTTGTCCCTACGGAGGGTCAGCACAGTAATTACTACTTTTTCACACATCTATAGAGATGTGAAAAACGTAGTAATAGCTAGTGATAGCAGCCTTTACATCTGAATTCACACGTTCTTACGAATATCCTCTTCCACAAGATTCATCCAAACTTTCTTCGGTCTTCCTTTTTATCCATTCACATTTAATTTCATTACGTTCTTATTTATGTGATCTTATTTATATTACTATTATCATCTTAATCCAAAATATACCGATGATTGTTCTGGTTCTTTTAACTTTAGAAACGAAAGTAGCTTTTCGTGAACCCTGTTTAACTCAATTGTTCTGCTTAACAAAATGGTTTAAAATATGGTTTCCACTATTATGTATGTTATTGCGGATGGTTTGTGGATATGCTTCATTGTATTTAAAGCTTATTATTTTATTTAAGCCATTATTCCAATTTTGGACCCATTTTCTGGGTATAGGCCTCCTCCAACCTTTTCCACTTGTCCCTATCTTTTCCTTGTTTGTGCCAATCTTTTCCCACTGCTTGTACAATTTCATCTTCCCACCGTTGTTTTGGCCTGCCGACTTTTCTTGCACCTGATGGACCTTTCCATTTGGTGGTTTCTATTGTCCACCTTCTATCAGTGCAGCGGGCTATGTGACCCGCCCATTGCCATTTTTTTGATAGTGCGTGCGTATTTAAAGTTTAGTATACGTGAATAAACAGCGTATCTTTGAATCCTGAATTAAAATTTGCCTTTTTTGATTTACGCTGACTAAACCTTTGGACCGATATTTTACGATTTTGTCACAAAAACCACTTTTTGCTTCAGAAAAGGCAATTAAAACGGTATGTTATTTGCGGAGTTATTTTTTTTTATTTTAATGTTAATCCTTATCAATATAAATGGATTTCTTATCAGGGAAATTTTATAAAGATTAAAATTGCCCTTTACAATATAGTATTTTGACAAATCGTTTAGAAATTAACGGTTGCGCTCCGAGCGCTCCCTTGTTTACAAGGATTTTACGGGACGACACGTCACCAGGAATAGTACTACTGACCCCGCAGTAAATGTAATATTCGATTAATGATATCGCTAATTGAATCGTCAAATTGTGTCACAATGTATAGGAATAAATACGTGATAATCACGTGACGGGCAGAGATAACAGAAAATAGATCAGATGTATATCCTTTACAAGCCGGGATCAATAGTTAAACATGAACTATGTGTTTAAAAATTATTGCAAGTAACAAAGCTTGGGTGATATCTCAATAACATATATGTTATGGTCATGATTTTATATTTGCAAGTTGTTTTTATTTATTTAGAACATTACAGTAAATATTGTGTTATCGGTATGACAGGTCCCCATTCACTTAGAGTATAATATTGTTATTGAATATTGACACTCGCTGACCGATATAATTCCTATTAACGTACTAGTCACTCGTATTGATAACGTTATCTGGTATGTTAATTAAATTAATATCTGGAGAATAATATATGTCCCAGTATTAATCATAGGTGCCTAAACATCCAAATCCAATATAAGCAACTTCTAAGAGTTGTAAAAGCCACACCATCGGTTGCACGTATTGGCCAGCCCGGAGTAATACCACGACCACACAGTAGCCTGGCGTGAAATGGGATATATTCCGTGTGTCATTTGATGAGTGTGCGTGCTGGCCTTATTCTAATCCCAATCCCTTCTCTCACTTTTATTATATAAAAAGTATGGGAATGGTAATAGGAATTGATGGAGGAGGAGACGCAATGAAAGTGGAAACGTTCTCCCTTCTGTACGTCTCTTCCTCCGTCTAAAGATAGGAAACGCAATTGCTGACGAATAGCTATGGGCAGAGGTTTAGCTATTTCGGCGAATTCAAGTGGCCGCTATCTCATATAAGAAAGCTGTATTAACAAAGTACTTCCGAGTTATCTCATGGTTCACTACAGTTAACACCTTCATTCTACTAAAGAAACACCGAGAAAGATGTCAATACAAAGCTGTTCCTTTGATTGTCACGCTTGAAAAGGACCAGGATTATTACTAATCCGTTTCGATTCATACCATAGAACTTTAAAACGTTACGTCGACTGCCCAAAAATGGTAATCTTCTAACCTTAAAAAAGGCGTAGTTATAATAAGATACATAAATACGCTTACACAGATATATTATAGTAATGAACGTTACAGTATAGGAAATTCCATTTGTTTCTTCGACTTAAGAATTTTTATATTCCTACATCATATATTCTTGCAAGTAAATAATTAAATAATTGTACTACCAGTGAATTGTTTTGCACTTAGATTTTCGCATATTTGTTTAATACAATGCCTCATGCTGGTCTAACCGTGGCATTAAATCTTACGTTATCTTATCACTGATATCATCTATTATGATTCGCGTGTGTCGCTTGGAATGTGCTTCTTGATATTCGGAACTTCCTCGACAATTATGTTCTAAATCATTATTTCATTACAATTATCTGTCAATTTCCTTGATGGAGAACACTCACATTTTTGGCAGTTCAATATCTGCATCCTATTTCTAATAGTACTATACAAAATTCTACACGTCGAAATAAAAATAGCGAAGTGTTTATTTTAATGAGCTGGTGTGAAATAAATGCTGTTCGTATATTTATACTACCAACAGTTTCTACATATTCTATTATATTATTTGACTTGAACATAGTACAGAAACATTCCAAATACTATTCCATAGTATTATCATAAATTGTTCTTCGTACTTATTTCGAATGCGGGATACAACATAAAATTTTGACTTCCGTAGAATAGTTTTTTTGTTCTCTTGTCGCATCTAAGAACAGATGGGTAACACGTATGAGCAGATTCATTCTCACGACGCTCTCCAAATGGTGTTTATGTCGAAGTGGCTTTTTTGTCGTCTACATATCGGGTGTGGAAACCTATAGTAACCGTGATTTTACAAGGTCTTTCGTAAACGATATTAAACGTCTTGTTTCTTTTTACTTTTTTTAGTAACTGTGCAGTGCAGACTAAACTGCCAGACATATGTAATTGTGTAAATTAATGCAATTACTTCCACTCGTGTGGCGTTTCATTCGTTAGAAGCCCTTGAAATTATTCGGCGTATCGTGTAGGTCATTAAGTGTGATTAGCACCATCATTTCAGCACAGACGGTCATGACGCTAAACGTGCATGTAATATTGTGGCTCAACTGCAACAACCTAAGCTAGGTCAAGATGACACTTGATACAAACAGTTCGTTTATTTTTAAACAATATTTTGAATTTAAACTTAAACTTGAAGTTAGTTAATAACTTCTAATATGACATAAGAGCTTGAAGTTGAGTGAGAGTGACCGGCGCGACGCGATAGCGAGAATACTCGAGAATCACTCACCCTGAAGAAGGACCCCCAACGGGTTCGAAACTGTCGGTGCCTACACCGAATGTTATCACGTGAGTTTAGCCGTGTTATCATTTATATAGTATAATGTCTCACGAAAGTTTTAATACGTTAATTGAAGTTGAGTGATGAGCATAGGAATATGTTGTAGGTAGTATGTTTTACAAAATCGGTAGACGCCAGTAACAATAACCTCGACCACACGGAAGACAGACGTGAACTGGAAGCAATTCCGCGTTTTGTCTGATGTGTGTGCGGTCTGAAAATCTATACAATATCTATTAATATAAGGAAAGGAAAGGATTTCTCACAAGGAAAGGATGGGAAGGGGATGTGGATTTGAAGTTGGCGGCGACGCAAAGGAATATGAAATATTCTCTCTCGGTGCGTCTCCTCTCCTGTCGAGTAAATGTAGGCAACGCATCCGCAATTGCTATTCTGTGGATCACTTCTCAATTACAACGATATCAAGTGCCCACTTCCTCGTTTGTCACCTTGTTTAAGAAAAAACATTTTTTACAAATCTGAGCAGTATTTATTATTTGTCAGTGCTGAACTTGACGCTGATCGACTTGCCGGGGCTGACGAAGGTGCCCATTGGCGACCAGCCAATCGACATCGAGCAGCAGATCAAGGCGATGATCTTCCAGTTCATCCGACGCGAGTCCTGCCTCATCCTCGCAGTTACGCCCGCCAACACCGATTTAGCTAACAGCGATGCCCTCAAACTTGCCAAAGAAGTCGATCCCCAAGGTAAGTTTGATTAAAAAGGTATAGTCTCCTCTTCTTTTCACTGATTCTACCCGTATTTCGATTTTGGCATCTTTTATAAGTTTTGGGAAAGGACGCAAGTTTTATTTTGTATGATTAAAAATACCCATGGCGTGTACAAAATAGATTGGGCTTTTAATGACAAATTCTTATTTACGTCTAAGGAATAATTTAGTATTACCTAAAACGACGTAACAAATTTCAACATGTAGGTCAGGTACAGATCATTAGTGTTACTCGTGGATATTAGATTTGTTGCTATTTTGGATTTATTTCAAAACTTCAAACTGTACATAATTGTTAAGTTAAGACTTATGACCTATAAGAAATTGTTACTATGTTCGATTTCAAATTAGAGATGAATATAGGTACTGAAGTAGACTAGTCTCCTTATTCGCGATATCGTTACCGTCGGTTTCAAGATTCGCGGGTAAATAAAATTGTAACCAATACCTGCATTGACGGCAAAATATTCAGCTATTCGCGTTTCTGACAGCGTATTCTGATTAGAGATCTTTTATTATGGATTCGTCATTTTTGTAATAGAAGTATTTACTACATGGATGTGTTCCATAATTGTCGATTTTTGAATATTTCAGCTTCGTGGTCCAATTTGCATCTTTGTCGTTTTACTATAAATGCGTTTGCTTGTAAGAAAAATTGAGTACCTTTATACGACGTCACATTCACCTTTTTTGAAATGTTGGAACGTAACCCCACAGTTTAATACAAATTACACGGACTCCTTATATGTAGTGTGTCTTGGGCTCAGGTCTGCGGACTATCGGTGTGATAACAAAGCTGGACTTGATGGACGAGGGTACGGATGCTCGCGATGTCCTGGAGAACAAGCTGCTGCCACTGCGGCGCGGGTACATCGGAGTTGTTAACCGCTCCCAGAAGGATATCGACGGTCGCAAGGACATCTCAGCCGCCCTCAACGCGGAGAGGAAGTTCTTCCTCAGGTAATAACAACAAAGTAACAAAAGTTCAATCCAATTTGAACGAAGTTTAAACCAAAATTTTAGACTGGAGACCTTTTTGGGTGAAGTCTTGGGGAATATTACAAAGGATTAGGTTCAATAAAATCTTGTTGATTCAATCCCAAAAAGGCAAGTCTGCACCATTATCGCTAAAAACAACACTTTGTCGTGGATCTTCCTTTCGTGGACTCTCCCCTAGTTGCCTCAGGCAGTATCAGAATTCTCCTAGTTGACATATCGAATGACGTTCAGTTTCGCGGTCATTTGGAAGACAAGTCCAAGCTGGCCTCCATCTCCAGCCGGGCCACTGCCTCCAGCTATATAAGGCTCAAGTTCGAACCCACATGGAATACTGCTCGCATCTCAGGAGGCTCCTCAATACCAGGTTCTTCCATTTGACCACGACAACGACGAGCGATTCGAATCGTCAACGACCGAGCTCTTACTGATCGATACTCTGGCCTTGCGGAAGGAAATTAGTTCCCTCTGCATTTTTTTACCGTTCTCTGGCGTTCTCTGGTGTCGGATGCCAGGACTCACTTTGGGTCGCTGCGCTAGCGGAGTAGTAGTACTAGTAGTAGTACTAGTAGTAGTATATACCACTGAGATTGCTCCGAAAAATTATTTGAAACAATTACCGATGTTTTGTCATCGGACCACTCGACATACCATCCACACCATCTCGATGGATTTTTTTTGCCTCACACAGCCGTGTTTACCTTCAAGAAGCGAGCGTATCACCTTCTCGAAGGCTGGCAACGCAGCTGTAGTTCCTCTGATATGCTGCTCTTCTTTAGAAGTAATTGTCTCTCACCAGTCACCCTTCGTACCGTCACCTCGCGGACCGGCTGGGCACTCCGTACCTGCAGCGCGTCCTGAACCAGCAGCTGACGAACCATATCCGCGACACGTTGCCAGGCCTACGAGACAAGCTGCAGAAGCAGCTGCTCGCGCTGGAGAAGGATGTCGAGCAGTACAAGCACTTCAGACCCGATGATCCATCCATCAAGACCAAGGCCATGCTGCAGTAAGTACCACATACTATCGACATTCTTTCCTTGAACCTGCCGTAAATACTTTGTCATACATGTCTCATACAAACCTTTATTTAACCTTATTTATATCTAATGCTGGTTATGTACTATTGTTTCTTCACATGCCCATATTTTACTCAACTTTTGTCCCTTTGTATACAACTAGCTTTTGCCCGCGACTCCGTCTGCGTGGATTTAAAAAAAAACTTTGTGTTCTTCCAGCCTATATTCTATATCTTCGTCAAATTTCATCGATATCTGTATCGAGTTTTGGAGATACCTTCAAACAAACATCCAAACATCTAAACATTCCCATTTATGATTTTAGTCAGATTTTTGCTGGCTATAACATTTTCTTCACTGTTGTTAATGTAAAGTTTGATGAGGCCATACTTTAATTATTTCGTTTTCTAAAATATAAAACATTGATGTATGATATGTATGTGTGGATGATATCAATGGCTGATCAGTTAACAATAGATTAATTCCTGTACCATGATATTTTACCATTGTTAACATTCCGTGGGTCATTCATTCATCATCAATCTTATAAATATGTTTCGTTACATCTATATGTATCTTTTTTATTGTCTGATGCTGGTCAATCAAAAAGAAAAAGGATTATAATATTAGTTCTACATAAATACATACATTTTAATTATGGTAACATAAAATACATACTCAGTAGATGTTCTCCGAGGTGTCAGCCGAGCATTTTTATGAGTGATGTATTCTTGCACACTATGTGCCAGAATTTGTGCCAAATTGCAGCATCTTTATTCGTTTTGAAGGATACGTAATAACAAACATTCTACTTATCTACTAATATTATAAACGCGAAAGTTTGTAGGAATGTATGGATTTATGTTTGTTACACTTTCATGCTAAAGTACTAAATGGCTTTTGATCAAATTATACAATATTATAGCTTATGCATTAGAATAACACATAGGTTATTATTTATAAAGATATTTTGTAAATTATTTAAAATATAACAATATTAGTTTAATATTTAGATGGATGTTTGTTTGAAGATATCTCTAGAACGGTGTAACAGATCTCGATGAAATTTGGCACAGATATAGAACATAGTCTGGAAAACACATAGGCTAGCTTAGTAAGCTTTTTTAATTCCTCGCGTACGGACGTTCGCGGGATAAAGCTAGTTTATAATATTAGTAAGATATTTATATTGATTCACCGGTAATGATAATAGAAAAAAATCTCAAGAATGTAAATATACTTGTAAACTTGCAGAATGATCCAGCAGCTCCAGACGGAGTTTGAGAAGACTATCGAAGGTTCAGGATCGGCGCAGATTAACACATGCGAGTTATCCGGAGGTGCTAAGATCAACCGGCTCTTCCACGAGCGGTTCCCATTCGAGATCGTCAAGATGGAGATCGATGAGAAAGAGCTGCGGCGAGAGATCGCATTCGCTATCCGAAACATACATGGTATTAGGGTATGTACTTTATTTTTGTATTACGAGGTGACAAAGGAGCAAGCGGTAACTTGAAATCGCTAAAATAGCGAAGTGACTGCCCATTGGCATCCGCAACTGCAGGACAGAGGAGGAGATGCACTGAAAGTATCCTCCTCCAAGTCTACTTCCCCTTCCCATCCTTTCCTTGTAAGATAAGGCTGGGAAGGTAAAGAAGACTAAAATTAGGCCTCCGGCACCACACTCATATGCACGTGGAATACCTACCGGGCCTATCACTGTACTTTACACAGATACTTATTTCTCTAAGTTATATCATTACTTAGAACTGGTCTTATGTTATCCAAGTGTTATGTATGCTTAAAATATGATCTTAATTTTATAAATTTAATATCGCCAGTAACTTTATGTCTGTACGTAAAAATAGCCCCTGTAGTTGACATAATTTATATTTGTATTGTAGGTGGGTCTGTTCACTCCGGATATGGCGTTCGAAGCCATCGTGAAGAAACAGATCTCCCGTCTAAAGGAGCCCTGCCTCAAGTGCGTGGATCTGGTCGTCCAGGAGCTGTCCAATGTTGTTCGTGTTTGCACTGAAAGGGTGGGTTCCAATAATGCTGAAACTGTGATACAAACTACGATGGCAAAGGAGCAAAGGGAAATATCGCTAAATTAGCCTGAAAAATTAGACAAACTGGAGAATACGAAAATATTAACTAATTTAAACATTATTATATTAATTACATTTTGCCCCCGGCTTCATCTGGGCGAAATTAAAAAAAAAAACTTAACTATTAGTCTATGTGTTCTTTCAGACTATATTCTATGTCTATGCCATGATTGAGATCCGTAGAGCCGTTCTGCAGATATCTTCTAACAAATATCCATTCATATAAATATTCGCATTTATAACACTAGTAAGACTAGCTGTCGCCCGCGACTCTGTCCGAGAGGTTTAAAAATACTTTAATACTAGTCTATGTATTCTTTCAGGCTATGTTCTACATCTATGCCAATTTTTTACAAGATCCGTTAAGCCGTTTTGGATATCTAAACATTCGCATTATAATATTAGAGGCCGTTCAAGTATTACGTAAGCAAGCGTATTACAATTTTCGAAACCCTCCTCCCCCATATCTACAAAAGTAAGCCAAGTTCTTAACCCCTTTCCATTTTTGTTTCAACGTTCTGGTTTTATTGTTTTATGGCGGTTGTATTTCTATAAATAATAATTAGGCAAACTTCTGATGACAACCACCATGTAGAGCCACCCACCCCCCATTTCGAAAATAAGCAAAGCAAAGACCCCCCACCATATAATGCTTACGTAATACTTGAAGGGGGCGTTGTAGTGACATATTTGTTGTATACAGTCAAAGAATCGGTGTGTGTGTGTGTTGCAGATGTCCCGGTACCCGCGGCTGCGCGAGGAGACGGAGCGCATCATCATGTCGCACGTGCGGTCGCGGGAGCAGCAGTGCAAGGACCAGCTCGTGCTGCTCGTAGACTGCGAGCTCGCCTACATGAACACCAACCACGAGGACTTCATCGGATTTGCCAAGTAATTACACCCGTCCCCCGCCCTCCCCCTCCCCCTCCACCTCCCCCTCCCCCTCCCCCCTCCCCCCTCCCCCACACTCTAACAATGCACTGTGACTCGCCTCACGTGGAAGTAGTCTGATGAGTGTGGGGCCGGAGGCCTAATTGTAATCCTCTTTCCTTTCCCACACTTTTCTTGTAAGGAAACGATGGTAAGGGAAAGTGTATTTGACGGAGGAGGGGACGCATAGGAAAGGGGATATTCTCTTTTCGTGTGTCCTCCGTCAATTAAAGGTAGGCAAAACTGTAGTAGCGGATTTATATTCGCAGCGATCGCTTCGCTATTTTTGCGAATTTATGTGGCCGCTTGCTCGTTTGTCACTTTATGATAAAAAAATGAAAAGAGTGGCATCTAGGACAATTTAATTTCACAGTAAATATAGTTTCTAAGAATTATTTAACGTTTTAGTGCAAAATTCTCTTATGAACTAAGCAAGATAAAATTCTATTTGACCATTACAATTATTAAGTTTTAACATAAATAATAATGCGTGTGTATAACTTATGGTACAGTGCTCAGAATCAGTCGGAGAATGCAGTGAAATCAGGTCATCGCACACTCGGCAACCAAGTGATAAGGAAGGGCTACATGTGCATTCACAACCTTGGCATTATGAAAGGTATGGCATTGTTTT
>JAAOEG020000023.1:7239570-7262058 GCA_011763625.2 Papilio bianor | reverse complement strand
GACAGACAGACAAAAATTTTAAAAAATGTTATTTTGGTGTTAGTACCGTATATATATTCGTATACATGTAGAAAAAAGCAGTTATTTCAATATTACAAACAGACACTCCAATTTTATGATATGTATAGATTTATATTATATTTATATTAGGTAAATTATTTAAAGGATATATGCATAATCCAATGCCGACAGCTTCATCGCAGAGGAAAGGGCTAACTACGATACATATATGGGAAAAGTCCATCTTGTTTGTAAACTGAGGACAACTGCCCAAAGCGACCATTTGAAATTTTCAGCATACTTTTTTGTATAGTATAAGGTGGGAACCGAACGAGAGGCTACCTGGGTTTGCCGAAAGGGGGAGCCACCGCTGCCTATAAACATTTTCAATCGCAGATACGCTACCTACCTATACATGACAGAGAACTCACAGCAATGGGATATTTCCACTCTTATATGTCCCCTCCTAAGCCAAATCCTTCCCATTTCCATGATTTCTTTATAAGAAAGGATGGGAAGGTGGATTAAAACTAGACCTCCGGCACTCATAGTTATCAAACGAAACGCGAAATGAACACTTCACGAATGTCTTCTGTGCGGTCATGGTAGCAATACATAGACAAAAGACAAACGTGGCTAGCCTGCCTTTTCGTGCAAAAGATGTAACTGCTGGCTCTACCGCTGTAAAAGAATACTTCATAATTAATTATGCAAAGACACAAAGAGCATTGATTTTTAAAGACAAATTATTAATAAACAGAAAACATAGCATGGAATTAAACAATAAAATTACTAAATTATGCATTATACAACAATGTAGCTGAACAGTCGATGTTCTGACTGAGTTTTTATTATCTCTTGTTATCGTGAATAGAATAAGTTTCATAAATAAAATTGCATTATCTACTTAGATATACTAATTAGTTTTTAATTGCTGTGGCAATCTGTCTTGATTTTATCTTTAATAACGTTAGAAAAATTAAAAATACATCGCCATTATTGTGATATTAAAATTTGTTAATTTAAATATTATGATATATACTTCTAAAGTTTTTATATAAATAAATCCTAAATAGAAACACATAATAAAAATGCAGCTATATTTATGTTGCAAAATTTTATAATATTATTGAAGTTCAATCAAAGTTATTTAATGACAAACAAGTAAGCGGCCATTTGGATTCGCCGTAATAGCGAAGCGACCGTAGACAACCGCAATCTCACATTCGCTTACCTTTAATCGACGGAGGAGAGGACGTCCCCACCAAATCCACTTTCCTTTCCTATCCTTGCTTCATAAGAAAAGAGTTACTTATATAAAGTCACAAATTTTTGACTTTTTCTTGACCTTTGGATCACAAACCAATGGCCTATTCCTGTCAATTATAATCAAAAGTAAATTTATACTAAAATGTTACATTGTAATAGTTCATATAAATAGTCAAAAAATAATTAAAACTAATAAACAAACGGTAAAATGGTCTACTTTAAATTATAATCAGTAACCACAGTTAAGCGATGCATGTGTGCGCGTGTATACATTGTTTGCGTGTGTGTGTGTCACTAATTGCGGCGTCCGGCGGAAGTGGCCGGTCCCGACGCTGGTGTCAGGTGACGCTGCCCACCTGTGCGACTATCAAACTGTGTGTATTTATACACACCAAAGAATTCTTTCCTAACAAATATTTGTACAAATGTTTGACGTTGGCTAATCCCAAACTGTTTGCTATTAGATGGCTTATTCCATCAACAGCGATTAATTGGTACATTAATCTTAATCTTAATAATATTAACAATGCAAAAGTTTAGATGGATGTTTGTTAGAGTTTGTAGCCTAAAATGCTGAACGGATCTCGATGAAATTTGGCATAGGTGTAGAGGATAGTCTGGAAGAACAAATAGGCTACTTTTTAACCCTGAAATAGATACGGTTCCCGTGGGATACTTAGTTTTTTGTTATTTACATATTTATTCGATAAGTCTGCAACGGTACAAAATATCTTATTGAGATTTTGTACAATTATAGAACATAGTCTGAAATGACACATGGGATACTAAGTGTTATTTTAACTTCGTGCGGACGGAGTCGCGGGTGACAGCTAGTTTTAAAATAAATAACAAATTGTTATAAGGAAAAACAATCATTTTACGATTGCTAATGTGAATACCGCAATAGTAAAGCTAGTTCCGTCACAAGTCATATAGATGCCCTTAATGACTTCCAAGTGTGCCACCCCAGGCGTACGGGTTACGTGTTCAGTCGGGTTATGAAAATATTATTTTTTTAATGGTATACAAGTACAATTTAGCGTTTGAAACCCTACTTTAAATATTTTCAGTCATATGAATAATACAATTAAATAGTTTTTTTTTAAAAACAGTAGCTAAGTAAACATTACAATACTTTTATTCGGAGGCGTCGGTGGCTCAGGGGCTAAGCACTTGACTTGTAATCTGCAGATCCTGGTTGGAATCCTGCCCTGTACCAATGTGTTTTTCGATTTTCAAATTTCATATGTACACTTACCCAACGATTTTACAGTGAAGGAAAACGTCGTGATGCAGCCTGCACATATCTGCCAAAAAATTCAAAGATGTGTGTGAAGTCAACCAAACCGCACTGGGCCAGCGTGTTTGACTAAGGCCTAGTCACCCTAACTAGGGGTAGGCTCCGAGCCCCTCAGTGGGGACGTATAAGCTAATGATGATAATGATTTATTGAAAATAATTTTAAGATCATATTATAGTACGTGTATAAAAATATCGACAGCCTATACATGCAGTAAAGCAGTTAAGTTGTTAATCGCAACGGAAATACCCGAGATTAGAGTTTGAATAAAAATTTACTGTTCAAATACGAACTCTAACATACGCAGGACGTGTTATAACTAATTAGTCGGATAAAGATTAACGCGCATTAGTCCACTAGTCGCCCACCCGGCACCGCTCTACTTCGAGATCGCCGCTACATACACTCGCTACAGTGGTTAGAAAAGCGTTACAAATCAGTCACAAAAATGGCCAGTACGTCGATAAATGTATCAATAACGGGTCAATTTTATTTGCGATGTTAACAAAAGACGCAATTAAATGTTTATAATTAACGGGTTTTTTTCGTATAACATTTTGTAATATACCTATACTTTGACTTGTAGTGTCAAAATATAACTGAATACATCTTTAAAACCACAGATTAAAGTGAAAAATTTTACGTGAATAACATAATTGTAATAACGTTAATTATTCGGATAATTTACGTTCATGGATTCTTTCTTCTTCTTTCCCAAATTTGTAGTCCCGTACTAATTTGCGTCGCCTCGAAGTCGTCAGTTAAGAGAGATAAATATAATCCGTTGTGTTATTCTCGCTCGCTAACAAATTTATATCTTTATACCGTTTTTTTTTGGTGTCGGGACAGCGACGAGTATATGCAGCGGTGATTGCTATACAGGGCGGTGTCAGCTGAGCAAGAAGTGTACTAATACGCGGTTACCTTAAATACTAATTATCTACATAATTAGCATCTGTTACAGCTGCTCAATATAGCTTATTTTGTGTTTGACTAAGTTAAAAGCGTTATAATTATCGATAGCTAATTAAATAATTTCATGTAAGTTTTATAGCGATTAGATTAGGTGATAGGAAAAGGTTATAAGCCTAAATTGGTAATTAACTTGTTCACTTTTACAAGTTAAAGTTCCAAGAAGTAAATATTACTATAAATCGTTTGAAGTCATGGAAAGGACATTAAAAGTCCAAGGCATGACTTTCAATTTGCAGACAAAAAAAATTGTTATACGATCAAGAAATGTCGTGAGCTAATGTGTCGAGTCGGCGCCAGGAATGCTCGCCATTTTATTTTTTTTCCTCGCTCCCCCATAATTACGTAATTAGTGTCGATGAATTGGAAGTGCATTTGTGGAGTGGGTCCTTTTGTCCGCGCCCGCCTGCGCCTGCGCCTACGCCGACTTTTGTTTAATATACCCTATAACAGCTGCTTCATTTGCAACTTTCTATTACCACACTAGAGTGTCCGGGGTTCAGATGTTAATAACTTGACTAGCAATCTGCACGTACTGGGTTCGAATGCAGCGATGTATGGTTTTTTTTTTATTAAAGAAGGGGGCAAACGTGCAGCGTGAACACCAAGGTGATCATCGATGCCCATGGACATCCGCAATGCCAGAGGAACTGCAGATGCGTTGCCTGGCCTTTGAGTACGTGATATGCTCGCTTCGTGTATTTCGAATTTCTTATGTACATTTAGCCGTCATTCTTACAGTGATGGAAAATATCATGTTTCAACCTGCACATATCTGCGAAGAAAATCAAAGATATGTATAAAGTCAACTTACCCGCATTGGTCCGTGGTTGACTGAGACCTAGTCACCCCTAACCGAGCCCCTAAATGGAGGAGATAAATCGGATGTATACTGAGCTGATGATGATGACTACTAGACTGTTAAATAAAACATTTAAACTAACTTCATTATAACTCTTTGCAAATTGTATAGATTACATATCGATGTACATACAGTACATAAAGTAACACCGGAAAAAGGAATACATCAACTTTATTGTCTTACCCGAAACAAAACAAAAAGCACAACCAAATAGGTAACTCCTTGTCCTATATTATCTGTGGTAGTGACATTATGACATCGTCAGTTCATCGATTACTGTAGATAAAGGAAAAGCATTACAATACGCTATAACTTTTGGTCACGCTCGATGTTACAAGGGCTGCGTACATCAGCATTTGGTGCAGGGTCTACGGTCGCACGCAAATTACTCTCTTAATGGCTAATTGATTACACCTAAGTTACATCAGTCTTTATAGTGTAGTGAACATTTGATGACAGGCTTCAGTGACATTTTGTCATTAAAGTAAATAGTCATTTAAGTATGACGTGTGATCCGCATACAAAAAAACGTGCAGTTCATAATTTATAAATACAAAAATTAATTCCAATTTATTATAAACATTGTTATAAACGTCTGGAAAATTCTATAATATATGATTTATTTAATATTTACTTAGTTATAATTTCACTTACTAACCGTTCTTGTTAATGTTTTCAATTGCACGATTCATTTGCATCCAATAATGACATGTGTTGGCTTTTACTCTGTGTCTTTAGAGTTCAAAATCGAACAACTTGAATTTCATTCGCAAATGATATTATAACGTAGGAGGCAAACAACAGAAAAAATATTTAATAAAAACTAGCTTTTAAAATAATATAATTTAGAATTACAAATACGAGATCCATTGACCCGTTGTGGAGTCCATTTAAACTACCGCCTTTATAATATTGTTAAGATGAAATTATCCTACATGTTCGGAAATAAAGTGGATATACATTACGGATATACATACATTACGTTACGTACATCATACATTGAATGGGGATTACAATAGATAACATGAAAAGGCATTAATAAAAATGACTATAAATTATTTATCTATGAGATATATTTCTTCTAATGCAATATTTGTAGCAAAAAATAATAGAAGCCATAATTTATGAGCGCACACAAATCTTGAACAAGCACGAGATGGAGAACGCCCTAGTTTACGTTAGATTTATAACAGGACGTAACATAATTCCTTTTCAATTAGCGATCAATGAATATCGTTGTGTTACGATAGAGCGGTCGCACGATTCGATGCGGTATCGGAATCGAGTCGAAACGCCGCTTCTATCCATCATTATTATAAATGTGCCACACTCACTTATTTACGGAAATCGATATTTTTTTTCGGTATCGAGTATGAATGCTCGATTTCGACACGTCGATAAACGTCACGGTATTGTGTGGGATGACCCTTGTATTGTCAGCGAGGCAACCCGCGGCGACCGACGTATTATCACACGTAAGTAGCATCCGACCTATTAGTTCCGGCTCTATATAATATCGTTTTGTAATTATTGATTACGAGGTCACGGTTATCGTTAAATATAGCTTTTATTATATCGATTTAATTAATGATTCAAAGTCCCGGATGAAAATTACCCTTGATGGAGACAAATTATATTTTAGAATGTAATTTCATGCTTGAAATTTATCTTCTTCAGTTAAATTAATATTCGCCATCATATGTTGTAAGCCAAAGTGTCGGTTGCTCAGGGGTTAAGCACTTGACTTGCAATCTGCAGGTCCTGGTTCGAATCCATGTACCAATGTGTTTTTCGATTTTCGAATTTCATATGTTCATTTATCTGACGTTCTTACGGTGAAGGAAAACATCGTGATGCAACCTGCACATATCTGCGAAGAAATTCAAAGATATGTGTGAAGTCAACAAACCCGAATTGGGCCAGCGTTGACTAAGGCCTAGTCACCCCTAACTTGGGGTAGGCTCCCAGCCCCTCTGTCGGGTAGTATATTGAGCTGATGGTGTTGGTGTTTTAAGCCTATAGATAATAAAAACTGGGCATCTTAAATAAAGATAGCAATTGAACTATTGTTACCAATCAAGTCAACTTATTCCCCAAATTATTAAGGCCTTGGTCACTTCTGTTACCTCTTATCTCTCAAATTCCCGCGTCCAATTTACAATATGCCTAACAAATCTCTGCAAATCAAATTACAAGCACAATATCCTTTCCGATGTGTGTGTAATGGAAATGTTTCTAACTAGAATATTCATAAACGTCGGCTCGCAATCAGCGGCCGGGCAATTTGCGACTGATTGTCCGTGGCGAGACGCGCCGCGCAAATTGGTACACAACTACTCACGCTCCAATCTGAACCATTAAGACTATGTTATACATTGTTCCTGTTGTTAATGAAAGCGATAAACTAAATAAAAAGAGCTCTTGGTGATTGAGTGATACTGCCCTTCACAGCCTACAACTTCACCATACGCAAATAAGAGTTAATATCAAAAATATTTCACATAATCTTCTTGAATTGGGAAGATCGACTAATACGAATAAGCATTCTAATGTCCATTAATAGTGGTAGAGCCTGTTTTAACATCTTTGCACGAATGGGCCGGCTCACTGGTGCAATACCACGACCACACAGAAGACAGGCGAAAAGTAGAAGCAATTCCGCGTTTTGTCTGATAAAAGTACATCTCCTCCTCCGTCGATTAAAGGTAGGTGTATCTGCGGTTGCGGATATCTATGAGCAGCGGTCGCTTCGCTATTTTAGCGAATTCAGGTGGCAGCTTGCTCGTTTGCCACCTTATACTATAAAAAAACATTAATAATGCAAGTTTTATAATGATGCCTGTTACAGAGAATTGAATAGAGTACTAGGATCTATAATAATAAAATATATAGTTATAAAGAATTTCATCGATAACAATTCCATTCGAGTTGATATTCCCGTCGAAGCTTGCAATCAGGAAAACAAATTTGCGTTCATTTCCTTTCCTACGTTACAAACGTTGTTACAGTGAATCCGGTATAGCAATATCTTTTATAAGGCGGTCCCTCGTAATGGAAACCATTTCTCATCAATTTTCTAAATAAAGGCGCACAGGAGCCAGCAGACAAAACAAAGCGCGCGCGCTCACGACGTAGATTGCTCTGAATTATCGCTTTACCGCAGAACGCAATCTAGCGCGGCGTGGCTCGCGGCTACGTGTTGACAGTATCGCACTGTATCGCACCGTATCGCGTGGTATCGTACCGTATCGCGACCCTACCGCCTCGCGCACTCAACTGCGGCAGATAGCTCACGTGACTTATACTAAATCTAATATAACCCTGTTCACTTTATCGTCTTTCTGTGTATCTTCAGCCTCTGGTGGGATACTGAGAGAGCTGGCTTCAGCTTATACGAAACTAACGATTCGCTTTACCTTCGTATATTGTACATTTGATCTAAAAATAACGTGTATTTTGTGCGTATATACAGCCTTGAGCAAAAACAATGGGTCGCTTGAGAAAGTTTGAACAACTCGGAAAATAAAAACGCTATCTAACTGAAAAAAATTGTGTTTGATAGTCAATTTAATAAGTATTTTATTTTGTTAAAAATATATTTGTCTATCATGCACGATTTATTTCAGTTTGCTAGCGTCTTTATTTTACGAGATATTCAAACTTTTACCCTTTATTTTTGCTCACGGCTATAGTTTATCCAATAATTTATGTTATTCGTATCATTACATTGTGCCCTAATGTCAAAAAAATTAGACGATGTCAACAACACTATAATCAAAGCTTTGACTCACAGAACTACCACAAAATTGGGTGAAAGTGTGACGCTAATATTCGTTCATATGACAAATTGCCGTAATATCTGTCGGCTCTAATGAGTCGGAATCAAATGGTGGCCATTGTGATTCGCATGTCACAAGTTTCATTACTTGTGTGCGTGTCTGTACGCATTACGGCCCCAAAACGCCATTCCGCTTGTCAACTTGTTTTATAAAAACTAAATTATAGTGCAATCCGGCAACTAAACACAATCTGTTACGGCATCTTACAAGAAAACGGAACCGTCGAGGCGCCGTCATTGTAATAAAGGAAATAATAACATTAAAAACATAAGTTTCGCAATTAGTTTCACTTTTTAGAGACGTTAACTTTTTTTAAAGAAATATTTTATTCAAACTTAAGAATTTAAGTGACGTAACAGCATTACAAGTTTTTAACTTGACGCGATAAATTTTATATAGTTACTTTAACTCTAATACAATCTTTTCTAACCGCTTGGGTACATTTGACGAGTGAAATACGAATAACCAAGTTTCAGTTGAGCCTGACTCGTCATTGGAATTTTACTGAAGGGATTAATAATTGTAATAATAAAATAATATAATAGAAGGTAGCTGTCACCCGCGACTCTGTCCGCGCGGAATGGAAATAAAATTTAGTATCTCACGTGTTGCTCCAGACTCTGTTCTATATTTCTGATTAATTTCAGTAAGATATGTTGAACCGTTGCGGATTTATCGAGTAAATATATAAACAACAAAAACTACGTATCTTCGGGCATCATATCCATTTCCGGAATCAAAGGTAGTCTATGTATTTTTCCACACTGTCCTCTACATCTATGCCAAATTTCATCGAGATCCGTTCAGCAGTTTAGACGACAAACTCTAACAAACATCCATCCATCCATGTAAACTTTCATATTTATAATATTATTAAGATTAAGATTAACATTGCATAGAATAATTTGCATAAATATTGCCAGTTTAATATCAGACTACGACAGCAGTATGTACAAATTAGCAGGTTGAATTAGTGACATGACGCTAGCGTGAGAGAAAAAAATTTCTTTATTTTTCTTATTTAGACTTTTTCTGATTAGATAACCCCTTAAAATAAAATAGAAGAAAAAACTTGTACTTAGTTACCGCACTTGACTGTTATACCATTAACAGTAGTGGACAATCGTCCACTGTAGTAGCGTGTCTAATACGCCACCTGCGCCCGACGCTCTAATGGCCCGTAATGAGCCCAAGCTCCATCTTACCGTGAGTTTATACTGCTGCGATTTTTATTAATACATATCGAGGTCCTATTCATTCTCCTTGACATAAAAAGGGACAAGAATATGTATTAATATAAGTGTCACCACAGACGAATTCTACGGTCACATTATGAGCCACATTCGTCCTTAGTTAACCGCGTTATTTCCACTTCAAATATTCTCAATGCGGGAATATGACTTGATGATTTGTACCCATTAAGATAAAGGGACAAAACAAATATTACGAGTAAGATGAGTCGAGCATTAGTCCCCTTGTTGTCACCGTTATACGAGTACTGAAAAACCACTATGAATACATTCGCACTAATGGTATTCGTAATAATTATAACGAGAATATCACCTTCTCTAAGGCCAGTACGCATTTGTAGTTCCTCTGGTATTGCGGACGTCAATAGTCGTCGATGGTCACCTTGGTGTCTATTATAAAAAAATATTTACTTACATGTGTGGTCGGACAATTAGCCGTCCCAGGTATCGTTGGATGGATGAAGTGAAAAAAGATCTCCGATAGATCCAGCTCCGGGACGGGGTCTTTATGGTGCGGGATCGAGAAAGGTGGAGATTTATGTGGTGGAATCGGAGGCCAAAGTCCATCGTATCGTGAACAGTGTAACGTGTATAGTTTTTAATGTTAAGATAGTCTATGTTACAGATTATGGTTGCAATGGGGATGGGGCTGTTGATGTGAGAATGATGCATTAAAAGGATTATTAAATTGAACAATTTGTTTAATTTGTAAGGTAATCATCGACGCCCATAGACATCCGTAATACCTTACGAACTGAAGATACGTTGCCGTCTTTAAGAAGGTGATAGGCTCGCTTCTTGAACCCTAAGTCTTACTTCGGGTAGATTCATCATCTAAGTTATACATGTGTTAAGACAAGCTGTAGTTGTAGTCTATAAGAGCATTGGATGTTGGATAAAAAGGCCATTAGTTATTGCAATGAAATGTTCAGCACACAATAAAGGAATTGAGCTAAAATTTAAAGTTATCTTCAGTCTTACAAAGGTTCAAAGCCCACCAGTGAGACAAATCAATGCAGTATGTAATCAAAGTCAAGTCCTTTAAAAGCTATAAAACGTACAAAGGTGTACCTTACTATAGGTTTTATTGGTCAATTAACAGATACGAAATCAATACGTGTCAGTTTAATGGCATGTAATTAAATCCATAACAGTTTTATTCGCTTATAATGACCGGCGCTCATCCGCCGTCCCATTTGCCCAATCAAACAGAGATATGAGTGAAGGTATGATTTTTGTTTTATTATTTTATTCTTATCTTCCATTAGCAAAGAGTTAAATTATATTAAAATTCTTTCATTTTATATTCAACTAGCTGTCGCCGGCGACTTCGTCCGCGCGTTCTTTTTCTAAAACAAAAGATTTTTCTAAAATAAACGTAGCCTAAGTTACTTCTTATTACATCAGCTACCTGCCAATAAAAGTCCCGTCAAAATCGGTCCAGCCATTTCAGAGATTAGCCGGAACAAACAGACTGACAGACAGACAGACAAAAATTGATAAAAATGTTATTTTGGTGTATGTACCTTATATATATTCATATACATGCAGTAAAAACGGTTATTTCAATACTACAAACAGACACTCCAATTTTATTATATGTATTATTTCTTCTTAAAGGAAAAATACTAAAATTGAATCAATTATTCAGCAAATATCCGTTACTAAATTACCGTTAGTAAAATTTAGCAACTATTACTTACCATCATTATCATCAGCTCACTATACGTCTCCACTGAGGGGCTTAACGCCTACCCTAAGTTAAGGGGTGACTAAGCCTGAGTCAACCACGTTGGTCTGATGCAGCTTTTTGACATTTGATATGTGCATCACGATGTTTTCCTTCACCGTAAGAACGTCGGATAAATTTACATATGAAAATCGAACCTTACATATGAAAAGGACCTGCAAATTACAAGTAAATTTTTTACCACGTAGCTACTGTTATTATTAATATTATAAATGTGAAACTTGTGATGCATAGATGGATGAATATTTCTTAAAGTTTGTCACCTAAACTGCTTACGGATATACATAAAATTCGGCATTGATGTAGAGGACAATCTGGAAGAGGATAGAGGCTACTTTTGATCCCGGAAATAGTGGCGGTTCCCAAAGGATTCGCGCAGTTTCTTGTTATTTACATATTTACAACATATGTTACTGAAATTAAGCGCAGATATATAACATAATCTGGAATAACACGTGGGATATTAAGTTTTATTTTAATCACGCGCGGACGGAATCGCCGGTGACAGCTAGTATTATATTCATAATTATACAATATACACAATTATTAACAATTCCTACTAGTAATATTATTAACTGTGTATTAGGTAAAAGAAACATCAGTCTGCGAATCATAAGAGCAAAAGTAATCGTTAAATCGAAGAGTAATTTAAAAAAGTTGACATGAAAGGATAAACGAAGAGAGAAGCTAAGCTAATTTAAAAAATGTAATCTGGCGGCGTCAAAGCGCGGGGTAATCATCGAACGCGAACGCGAACGGTGCGTATCTAACTACAGCTTCATATGACGCGTTATCATCGGCGTATAATGAGTTGTGGGACGATTCAGGTGCTCGTTTTGTGTCCGTCACGAGGTATCGGAGAAGGGCGTCATCCATCATCCGCCGCGCCTAATTGCCGGCTACCTCGCTTCGGCTGCGACTGCGGCTCTCTTATCCTTTTAATTCGTCCTCCCTCGACCTATATGACGCGAGGTGAGCCGCTACGTATAATTGCTTGCGATACCTCAGCATGCCTTTATATTAGCACAACTCAAATGCGAACAAAAAGCGCCAACGTTGTCTGTATAAATATCGCGATCTATTCTCAAGGTAATCTAATCTTTGCGGTCGGCAAATTGTGTTTTATAACGCTACTTGATAACGCTATTACAATTTTAAATTAACGTTTAAGATAATTATTAAACGACGCTTTGTTATCTTGGTCATGGGTGAAAGGTGTATATTTTGCCTTCATTTCGTTAGCTTCTCATGCGCCAGATTTTTTTAGTTGTAACTTTTTAAAATGTACACACCTTACAATATATAACCTACATATTAAACGCACAAACACATTTCTCTATGGAAGCAGAAGAAGACCTAACGGCTGTCTATTTACAAAAGCATAAACAAAACTAATATTGCATCACAAAAGTCGTGCTTCGACAAATTGTAAGACAATTTGGAAATGGGATTGCTAGCGGTGGCTTGCTAGTCACGAACGATGGCCGTTGGCAAATAAAAACTACGCATAGGACAGAGCGCTCCATCAAAAGGGGTAGCTCGATTAAGTGTTAGTTCCAGTTTTATTCGCCGGCGGGGAAAGGGTTAGAACCGAGAGAGGGAGAAGGGGGACATGTGCGGCGCCGCATTAATCATTAACGCAGCCCGCCTAATGACACCGCCGAAATGGGATGCCATAGTGATGTAACGACAGATTATCGATGATACCGTTGTAAGTGCTTCAATCAACCCATCTGGCAATCCATTAATAAAATATTAAGCAAATTTTAGTCACATTTTCTACCTGTTTTATTATCAAATTATTAAAATCAGATTAAGCTGTAATATAAGATCCAAACCAACCGATTTTTACAAACATTCTTATGAGCCTTGCTTGTTGCTGTGAGAAATAAATTAAGTATGTCAACTATTCAACATAACCATTGACGACTACATTTCCTTTTTAAAAGTCTGCTCTCTTCTCCATTTTGTCATGCACACTACTAGTCCCGCGCGATTTCTTTTTTTTAAATATTATTTCGTAATCAAAAAGGCAAATGTCTTCGTGGGCAGTATGCCATCTCTTTGGCAGGATGCAAGTTTCCTATTTACCAAGGAGTTCGTATACATAATTCTCTTAACACATGTATCAATATTACATCGTACAATCCAAAAACTAATAATAATCTATGCGATGTGGCGTTCGTCACGTGTACGTGACACTGTGCGTCTCCTCCTCCGTCGATTAAAGGTAGGCAGCGCATCTGCACTTGCGGATGTTTATGGGCAGCGGTCACTTCGCTATTTCAGCGATTTCAGGTGGTCACTTGCTCGTTTCCCACTTTGTAATATATAAAAAAAACACAGCTATTATCGCATGATCGGACAATCCAACTTATCTTATTTAAAGATGTAATGTTACAAATACAAATATACTTTATTGTGCACTATCATGGTGTTACAAAAAAAGAAAGTACATCAGGATTTTCACAAAAGGCGGTCTTATCGCTAAGCAGCAAACTCTGCCAGACAACCTTTGGGTATATGAAGAATGGTTTTTTTTCTTACGTAAAATATCGATATCAAAGGTAACATCACTACACCAGATATTAGATGTCGCTATTAACTCCGCAAAACGTAATTAATCGAATAAGTTTATGATTGATATAACCAGTTTGCGGGGCGCTTAATTCACTTTCCCAATTTCTAAGCCACAAGACGCTTTTATAAAGTTATATCCTTTAAGGAAATTGATTGGTTATATTTCTACGTAACTGATTTCGTAATGATTCTATTATAACTCGGTACCGTTCACTGCGGCGGGGAAGCGTATATATGTATAATAACTTCAATTTAAAGTCATTTGTAATGTTACATATGACACCGTAAGATGTTCTCACAGTATAATTGTTAATTGCGCAAGATATTACTTGAAGTGTTCACTCTACACCGTGACGAATATATGAAATTGGATGTTTCAAAATGGTGCTTACTAGACCTTATATGGATTTAGTATTATGCAAACATTTGGTAGACGGAACTTGAATACGTCGTCTAATTATTGTTCGCTACAATTGTATCTAGATTTTTGTCACTCCAAAAGCTTGTCATGGTTCACTTTAAATTATTCTTGTTAGAACTGACCTTGGTTTTAAAGATATGTATTTAAGTGGATTTTTTTTGGAAGCTAACTAAAATCTTTTTTATTTTTAGTAGATACATATAATAGTTAAACTATTTGTCGTTTTAAGAATAAAAAAGGTAAAAAAAACTACATCACATCCAAATTTGAATCTGTATCTATAATTCAATGTAGATCAATTTTCCTTTTATCTTGTAACAGAAATTTAAAATAGACTAGAGTTTGAAGCGGGCGTAGAGCAGACGTTCACTTAACACGATACTGATCGAGTGCACTTGATGGAGTGGCATGAAAAAGGCGTCGTAAAAAGTGGAGGGGCGGACGATGGAGGGGGAGGCGGCGACGCAATTTGTAATATTTCACGTTCCAGTAGACGCTTATTAACTAGCTGTGCAAAAAAATCTACACCGCCGCAGATGCGCGCAACAAGAACACACGATACGAAAATATTTTATACTCTAGGAAAAATAATATTTTAAACCTTATTCGATTTATTGCTTTAATCCCATACTCATTGCACTACGACTGAAAGTCGAATCTTACAATACAGTTTGTTGATTGCTTGATTAATAAGCAGGAAGATATAAAAACATTAAAATTTAGAGTTTAGAAAAGCCTTTAGAAGATAGTCAGATTACGAATTCATTCTTTTGAGGTCGACGTTCCTTATGTGATTTTGGTACTTGCAAAAGTAGAGTGAATATCACTTACTAGGCTAGCGTCTACATTCTTACGTCTAAATCTTTACTGACATCAAGCGGGATCGTGGTCTAGAGCTGGCTTATCAAACGTAAACACAGAATTCGTATTATCAAGCTCGCATATTCGACAAGGCGATTCGAAAATTACTCAATTTTCCATTACAAAGTTTCCTTTTAACCTTTGATTTACCCTCATCAGTTATCCAATTAACGTGAATGGAAGAATTGACTTTGTTACCTCCAATCGATTCTAAATTAATATACCCTTTGTTATATATTATACGATATAATTATACATGTAACTAATTTAAATACACTTAACCTAAGTCTTCGGAAAAACAAAACGTTAATTTATTTTATTTACAGTGACAATACATTAATTTATTATCTCTTTGAGATATCGAACGCATTTGAATTCATGACTTAATTCCTCCCCACATCTCAACGAGCTGGCTTAATCGTACGCAACTCATATATCTCAGTACGAAAGATTGCTTTAACGCCCGTGCACACAGACAGACGAAACCGATGCGAAAACTGTAAACAGATTTTTAGCTAGGTCGACTCAGTTTTATTTATATTATAACAATTCGCTAAAATAGCAAAGCAAGCCCATAGACATCAGCTATTACAGATGCGTTACCTACCTTTAATTTAATCTATGTCAAACAGCACTATTGGACGATTTAGAACACTTTTTACTAAACCAAGACAGAATTAATTCGTTTATTGTTGATTCCACAACATCCTCCACTAAAATCATCCAAATATCAACCACTACTTCGCCGATTAGCTGAAGCGGAAGCGTTTTCGCTTCAGTTCCGATTCGCTTTCGCGCAGTATGCATGTGTGAACATTTTGGTAGAGTTATCCGCGACTGATTGGTGGAACTTATTGCATTATCTGTAAGAGACAGCTGAAGAATGACATCGTGTTAACAAACTTATTTAATATCAATTAATTAATCAATATCAATACTTTTGTGATACGAAGCTAAAAAGGTTTTTAAACTTTACCTTAAAGCAAATATATATTTATTTATTTGAAGACCTCCTATAGAGAGTACACAAAGTTTTGACCCAATCTTTTTAATATAAATAAATGTAGCAACGGAACGTGTAACGGATGTGCGTTATAACGTATATCCGAGAAAAGATGGCGTAAAGGTGACGTGTGTAGCTACGGGATCAGTTTAGATTAAATTCAAAATTGAGCAAATTGGAAAAAATAAACAGATTATTATTTATTCCATATTACATAAAATAAGATTTTTTGCATTTAAATAAAATAATTAATAACATTTCATTTCATAAAATTTGTAGATCTGTATGCCAATTAATTCATTCGTGTAATGAAAATATTTATCATTCAGTAGAAATAACAATATGAAGAATTATTACTCAATTATATTATCAAATATAAGATCCAAGGGAAAATGTTGCTAACTCCTGACAAATGCAAAAAATCATGTCTAGCGAGGGGCTGTGGCGAGGTCGGGGCACAAAGGACCGGGGCAAGCTCCGTAATAACTATGTTTACTTTTACTGTAACATATTTTTAATATTCACCTAACAAACCTATTTAATATTATTGTAATTTAAATAATATTTAGTCAGGATAGTCAATCAAAATGTACTTCGAACCATGTAGATTACATTTTTCTTTATAACACAAGGTGGCAAACGAGCAAGCGGCAAGTTTTATTCGCCACAACAGCAATACGGCCAGTGCCCCTAGACATCCGCAATCGCAGAAGCTTTGCCTACCTTTGAACAACGGAGGAAGAGACGCACAAAAATAAGATTCTCCTTTCATTACATCCCTTTTTCCGTCATATCACATTCCCTTATCCTTTCCATATAAAAAGAGTTGGAAGGGAAAGAGGACTAAAATTAAGCGTCCGGAAGGCAAAATCATCGGACGAAACACGGAATTGCTTCCATTTCACGTCTATCTTCTATGTGGTCGTGGTATTGCACGTGCAAGATGTTACAGGAGCACTGTAAAACATTTCACGTTAAATATTTACTTTCGGTTTGAATCAAAGTAGGTATAAATAAAAGTTACGCCCTTCTTATAATAGCAAAACCGTTTAAATTATACGTATAGACATAAGCTTATGTTATTTTGACAAAGTACTATATTTCAAAAAACATTTAAACAAATAACAATTTAGTTACAACGGTGATAGAGTTCATTTTGTATTGTGAATATTTCGAAGTACCATCTGAGTCCGTAGGGCGGGCCGCCCAAACGTTTAACAAACGTTTAACGAAAGCCCCGAGGTAATTCAGGACACACCCATGAGGGCGAGCTTCTAAGCCGTTTTCACTACCTACAAAACATTCTTTGCCAATAAAGAATGCACTCACTTGAAGACCTCTCTGTGTACTTAAAAAAATATTAAATTAAATGTGTTATGCTTTTCCATTAGGAAGCAAATAAAGCCTAGATTTTTATTGTTTTCATTTGACAGTAAGTATCAAATAGTTGCGGTCGTAGTACAAGTGTGATGCGAATTTCTGAAACGTTTGATATGTTAATTTCTATAATTCCTTGCCTTTTTTACTGAAAAACGATCGCAGAGCTTACTTTGCGACCATAGTACGGTTAATTTCTGTTGTATGGATAAAAAGGCTTCGATAGCTTTTGTAAAAATATAAATCATAGGAATGTAAAAATATATATTAGAGAATAAAACAAATGCTCTGTTACACCAAGATAAGAATTATAATAATGATAAATAAAACACCAACGACACCAGTTTAGAAGGAAGAGAAAACAAAAGGCCACTAGAATAAAAATAATCTAAGGAGGTCGACTGCGTACTGGCCACATAACCCCGGGGTCGCAACAATTTCTAATAATATCCTTGTCAAAAAAAGCAAATAATATTATACTTTTAATATACATGAAACTTTACCTGAAATTCCCAGTTATTATTTAAATGTATTTAAAACATTTTAATGTTACATATAAAAATTAACATAACTGCAATTTAAAAAGAATTTATTACCATTTGTTTGATGATAAAATCTAATTTTAATATTTAAAAGTGGCAACATTAAAGCGGAGCTCACTCAACGTTTCCATGTTTTGAATACGAAATCGAAATGGGAAGTGAGCGAAAAGGCGGCCATGTTGCTTTTAGCACCCTTTAATGGATATCGAAGGATAAAATAAAGCGGACTGATTAAAGTGTAAATGAAGTGGATTGATTTTAGAAAGTCGCTTAGACGCTTTGCAATAGGGATTACATTTATTTACATAAAATTTTAATAGGATAACTTTAAGCGTCAATTTGTTTGTTTTTTAAATTACCAATGCTTTGGAAATTGAAATAACATGGCATGAAAAATAGATAATGCAAAAAGCATTTTGTGTTTTAATATTGAACCAAATAAAAAAAAGATATTTTTGAAAGACATAGATATTGCAAGGTCCAAACAGTTTGAGTAGCGTTCAAATAAATTATTTACAGACATATTTATTTAGATACTTTTTCGTATAAAAGCTGTTAAAAGCAAAGCATTGAGTTCGTGTTACAAATCCACAATTAGGAGCGCACCCAGTTTACGCCGGCGTTTAAATTCGTTAGCGGGAAATTTTGCTTCTGTTCACTGTACCAGTCAAAGACTAAGTATTCTGAAACAGAATGGAATATACTAAATTGACGCGTCAACAACAGTTTTAATCCGAGTTCACTTTAGAATATGAAATTTAAAAATAAAATACTATTTTCGGTTTAAATACAGTGAAAAGCTATCACCTCAGGTGTTATTTATCTTGCCGATGTGATAAGCTAAACATTAAGGTGTCTAATTAGTGCATTAAACTAATATAAACAATTGTTAAATGTAACTTAAATATTTTTAAGCTAATAATTATAAGAAATTATTGGATAGTATTAAATGACTAAGAAGCGTTACTTTGTTTATGTTATTTAATTTAACAGTTCTTGATAAGAAAAACTTATACCATCAGCGTCGTCATTGAGGAGCTCGGAGCCTACCCCAAATTAGGGGTGACTAGGCGTTAGTCAACCACGCTGGCCAAATGCGGTTTGGTTGACTTCACTCATATCTTTCAATTTCTTCGCAGATATGTGCAGGTTGCATCACGATGTTTTCCTTCACCGTAAGAACGTCGGGTAAATGTACATATGAAATTCGAAAATCGAAAACGCATTGCTACATGGCGGGATTCGAAACAGGACGTGCAGATTACAAGTCAAGTGCTTAACCCCTGAACCACCGACGCTATAGTATACATATTTGTTATTTTTTTTAAACATTTTGTCGGCTCTACAAAAGTGCATAATCATTGCGTGTACCATCAATTACGTATGTGAGCAGCGTAGGCTGCTAAGTGGATCTCCATTTTAACTCCTGAAACAAGCCAGTTGAGGCTTTCAGTCGGATCTTGGCATTTGCATGATTGCCATTACTCTGATTACGTCCCACCCTTAGCCAATTTATCATCTCTGTCTACATCCAAATATTGTATAAACGTGGCCAAATTATCGTTTATACTGAGGGGAAAATTAATTTCATATACACATATGTGTTTCAACAGATTTAAGCTATTTTAATATCAAAACACAATGTATTTTCCGTTATATTACAATCATTTCAACGGATAATTTGATATTGTTCAACCATATCCATAGATGAATGGATGTTTGTTAGAATTTATCTCCAGAACGGCTCAACGGATCTCGTTGAAATATAACAAAAAGGTTACTAGTTAAGTTTTTTTCACGGACGGAGTCGTAGGTGACAGTTAGTTTCTGTATTATAACAGATATAAAAAATTAGCCTAAAAAGAAATAATTGAATATTTTTACACACATTTCTACTACAGTTGCAGAAGTTGTAAGTATATAAAGAGTCCCCCCCCCCCCCCCCCCACACCACCCCTTTAGCGCTCCGCAAGCGAAAAGTGCTCTAGAAAGTGTCGTTTATGTACTCAAAGCATATGCAAATAGATGTTTTAAAATTTTAGGGAGCGAATGCCACTTTAGCCCCCGAAGCACTTGCGAATATCAAAATGTAAATTTACCCTTTTATGTTTTCAAATGTTGTAAATGAAAGCTTTCGTTTCATTGACATTAGCCCTGAACATCGAGGCGATGATTTTTGCATAACTATAGTCGCATTTTGTAATCATGAACGGCGGCGACTTCAATCATTATTATTATATGACACTTTATGTAGTGAAGAGAGACACTTAATAATTAAATATAATATTACATTTAACTTTAAATTTAAAATTTAAACATTTAAATTTATTTTTTCCATAGACTTTTAAGATCCGCAACTTACAATTTCGTTCTCACGGTTGTTCATATTAGTATTAAAAAAAAGGAAACACTTAACAGTAACGTAATCTTAATCTTAAAAATATCATAAATGCGAAAGCTTAGATGGATCGATGGATGGATGTTTGTTAGTGTTAGTAGCCTAAACTGCTGAACAGATCTCAATTAAATTTAGCATAAATGTAGAGGATAGTCTGGAAGAACACATAGGCTACTTTTGATCCCGGAAATAAATACGATTCCCGTGGGATGCATCATTAATTTTTCATTATTATCAGTAATGGTTAGACATATCTTATTGAAATTTGGCATAGCTATGAAACAAAGTCTGGAATAACACATAGGATACTAGGTTTTATTTTAATTCTGCACGGATGGAGTCGCGGGCGACAGCTAGTATAGTAATAAAATAAGAGAAAGTCTAAGCGATCGTATGCAAAATGATTTATGAATCGTTCTCACAAATCGACCACAATTCAGTATTAGATAGTAGTGGTGAGCTGAGCGTAGACGGCGTGGTAACTCAATCCTGTGAGAGCTGGCCGCGCGGCCGCTCAACCGACAAGCTCTTCCTAGTTCTCAGCTTACCTCGTAAACGGAGATCGACCAAATCATGATCTCGCTTAACACCTTGTTACACAATAGATCAATGCACCAACTGAAATAACCTATAAATATTATGATATATCGGATTATGTATCAATTACATTTATATTTTGTTTGCGGTTGGTTTGTAATAAGCTTGTAAATAGCGCTTATTGATCACTCTATTACTGCAAAATGGAAGATATTTTCCAACACCAAGCAATTTCTATCTACCCACTTGTGTTAGGATAATAAAAGTTAGTCGCGCTACCTACATTGTTTGGTCGTAAAAACGGCCAAATTCAAACCGACCAATAGTAAATAACTGCAAAATAACGAAGTGTAATTCAAAGTTAAATCCTAAAATCGATCCTAATCATAATATAAATACCAAAGTTTAGATGGATGAAATGAAATGGTAATTTATTTATCAAAAAAAGAATATACAATTATTAACTTAAAGTTAACAAAATAAAATAAATACTATTTGTAAATATTGCTTTTTCCTGTAACCCGCACACAAGGCTGAGCCTGTATCGTGAGGATGGCTGGATGGATGTTTGTTAGTGTTTGTCGCTTAAATCGCTGAATGGATCTGAATGAAATCTGACATAGAATTATATCTTAGTCTGGAAGAACACATTGGTTACTTGTGATCCCCAAAATAGTTACGATTCCCGAGGGATACGTAGTTTAGTTCTATATTTAGTCGATAATCCAGCAATGGTTCAACATATTTTACTGAAATTTTCCACAGATATAGAACATAGTCAGGAATAACACATAAGATACTAAGTTTTATTTCAATTCCGCGCGGACGGAGTCGCGGGCGACTGCTAGTGTAGTAATAAATTCTTTTTGCACACATGTGAAAGTTAAAAACGATTTCTATTTGCATCTGTGTCATTTAGATTAATGAGTCGTGAGAATTCTTTTAATCTGTGATCTAAACACGTCAAACTTGAGACCCATCGTATGATAGTTTTCGACCGCAGAGTAACTCGTTGTCTCATCTGATCGCCATCAAAGTATTGTAACGTGCAATGAGACGGGCGCACACGGCTTCTGCCCATTGCCTACCTCCATCCAGCAGTCAACAGATATCATGTTTACACTGTTAAACATTACTTAACAAGTGAATGCATTCATTTAACCACACGCAGTAATTAAAAAACTTCATAATGACAAACATGTGATAAATGAAAGGAGTACAGTATAACTTAATCTTAATAATATTATGTATTAATTATATTTTATTACTTAATAATCACTACGTAGTATAAAACAAAGTCACTTTCTCTGTCCCTATATCTATGTATGCTTAAGTCTTTAAAACTACACAACGGATTTTGATGTGTTTTTTTTTAATAGATAGGGTGATTGAAGAGGAAGGTTGTTTTGTATAATGACATTCATTAAATAATGGAGAAATACTGTTTTTGAGGTTTCTGATGTGATGTCGTAAATAATTATTTTTTTTCCGCTTACATTGCAACAAACGCAGGCTGAACCCTACGAG
>JAAOEG020000023.1:7219162-7239470 GCA_011763625.2 Papilio bianor | reverse complement strand
CCGTCAAAATCGGTCCAGCCAATCCAGAGATTAGCCGGAACAAATAGACCGACAGACAGACAGACAAAAATTGTAAATAATGTTATTTTGGTGTTAGTACCGTATATATATAATATATTCTTATACATGTAGAAAAGAACGGTTATTTCAATATTACAAACAGACACTCCAATTTTATTATATAATATGTATAGATAAATGTGAAAGTTTAGATGGATGGATGAATGGATGTTTGTTAGAGTTTGTAGCCTAAATGGCTGAACGGATCTCGATGAAACTTGGCATAGATGTAGAGGATAGTCTGGTGGAACACATAGGCTACGTTTGATCCCAGAAATAGTTACGGTTTCCGAGTACGTAGTTTTTTGTTATTTACATATTTACTCGATAACTTCGTAACGGTGCAAAATATCTTACTGAAATTTGGCACAGATACAGAACATCATCTGGACTAACACATAGGATGCTAAGTTTTATATTTATTCCACGCGGAATAGTCGCGGGCGATTGCTAGTTTCAAATAAAACCCTAAAGAAGGTAAACAAACTAATGTCTACAGCCAAGATACGATCTCAGTAAGGTACCGATTCGTCAAGGAAATTAATGAACATTGTTATGTTAATTTTTTTTTGTAATTTAAGAGATTCAAATGAGATATACAGTTTGTCTATGGTAAAGACGTTAAATAGGAAAGTAGTTTAATCATCCAGTTCATTCATTCACTCCTATTATCTTACCTTACCTACTGTTTTACATTTTATCATTTTACAGCGTAGTACCCAAAGTGTCTAGACAAACCCGCAGTGGGTTTACAGACACTTTTACAGTAATCATGTATTTTTTTATCTTTTTTTTACTTTAGGAAAAATGACATGACAGCTTCACAAGAATGACGCATGGCTGGAAATTTGTTATCAGAAATGTTGTAATTTTGAGTTAATATTGACATATAATAACGTGTAATTATGCAACAGATAGCTGATTCTTAAAGCTAGTGTATTAAATATTTAATTTCCGCAAACGAGGAATCTACTTCAAAGTTGAGGTGTCATCAATGTTTTTATTTCTTAGTTTTTCATATAAAATATACCGTGAAGCCATTTTAATTTCTTAAACACAGTAATGATAATTCGACACATTGATTTTTTAACCTAAGAAACTATTATAGAATTCAGTTACTAAATGTCTGTCCAAAATGTTTTTAAAATTCCAAAATCAGCTAGTTTCATATCTTAAGTAATTTAATAAATTGCACGAAAAGAAAACGTAGTATAACTAAAGGATTGTTAAAAATATGTGAAATTGAGAGAAAACCAACACTAAAGATTCATTGCGGCTTTGCATTTCAGTTTAATTGAAGTGATCACATGCAAACAAGCAATTGAAACGGATATTAATTAATGCGTAAGAATTAATTAACCAACCAAGGCTATTACACATCGCGCTGTAAAATGTAATTATACTATAATAAATTGTATTTTAAGCATATTACAATGTATACGTAGCTATTCATCAAGTGAAACTACTGTGTATTTGCATATTATTACAAAAAAATAAGTTATTATTTTTCTTTTAAGTTTTCCATTATAATGTTTTAAGACTGCGATTCTCAAAGTGGGCCAGACCCCCGAGGTCCATAGGAGTCCCGGCGGGGGTTCATGATCGGTAAAAACAAAAGGGGGTCCATAAAAATTTTTACTTTTCAAAACTTTTCAAAACCAGTAAACTGACAGCTCGCACATAGGCACGCTCGTGTGGTCATACATGGTGTAGTTATATACCAAAATGTAATAAAAGTACTTCATAAATTACTACTACAGTCATTTGGATCTGCACAGGTACAAAGAAAATGGAGTTCCATTATAACCAGTAAATTTTTGAATGGGGTCCACAAGGCAGAAATGTTTGGGAACCACTGATTGAGTTATGAACGTCTTAATTCCGTTTTACGTAATTATAAGTTAACATTATTTAGCTATTTTTGGATTTAATTATAATTTTTGCATGTTAATATATTATATAATAAATAAATCTGTATAATTGTCTAACAGCTCTATTCATTTACTGCATTTTATGAATCAACGTCTAACGGTCAATAAACCGAATAGACCACCCAAATACTCTATAGTCATTGTCAAACCAACAATAAACATAACCTTAAAACTGGACTAAATCCAGTTTGAAATACAGTTTATAACAATGTTCAAACACGTTCATTCTAAAATTGATATCTGTTTAACCGTATAGTGTAAATACAAATATTTAAAATGATGAAAGTGTCTACTTAAGTGTGACTAGTACTGGTGTGCACAACAGTAACAGAGACAATATTTGCACAACAAAATTTGTTCTTTGAATCCATTTTAGTGTTTACATTAGTCGAGCTTCGTGAAGATGATCTTTACTTAAGTTGCGATAATCTAAAATTTCTATTTAATACTGATAATTATATGATACAATTTTTATTTCAATAACAAATGCTTTTTAAAAAAAAACAAGAACCTAACATATTCTAATAACATAGTTATTCCTAACCTTATGATATTTTAATTCACGTGACATTTTAATTCATATAAATAATTTTATTTTATGTCATAAATTTATTTCTGAGAAAAAGTTTTCTTCAATCTATTCTTACTTAGATTTACCCCGAAATGGGTCCATACAATTAAGGAAAATTTGTAATGTGTTACTGTACTATGGATATTATAAAACACATTTGTATGGAATTAAATAAAGCAATATATAGTTAAAGTACTCTTATAATGTAGCTAGATTTTTATAAAATACTTATTAAATAATCCCATTGGTAGCCACATAATTTAGTTAGTATTTAAACGCAGTACGTGGTAGGTCGAAGCTAAGATGGCTGGATGACGCCGAACGCGATTTTAAGAATATCGGAGTCAAGAGCTGGAAGCTAACAGCCAAAGTAGACTGACGTGGAGAAATTTACTGGACTGTGGGCCTGCCACATGCGGCTACAGGTCCTCAGATGATGATGATGATGATGATACTAAAAATAGAAAATCTATCCATATTCATAATAAATAATGAAAATGAACGTCTTTACGTCAATCTTGAAGGATTGTTCAATATTTATAATAAATAACATGGGAAGTGAACAGTCCCTTTCAATTAAGCCTCAATAAATACGCGGATACCGGCATTAATTTCTAAAATCCGCAAGCGATTTAGGTTAACATGTATTTATTGCAAAAAACCGCACGATTAATTGTTATTAACATTCTGTTTACAATTATTAAAAATATTATTTGTTAATTTGAAATCCAAAAAAGACTGACTGACACCTCCATGACACTCAGGGGTAGCACACGAATGGTTGTCATCAGAATCGTTTCAGTAATTGAACTTTGACAGTTTAACCTAATTTAGGCTCGTTAGCTTAATAACATAAAATAAATAAAACAAAAATGATAATAAAAAAAATTATATTCAATAATAAATATAAAAAATAATAACAAAAAAATATAATAAATAAACAATAAATACATAAAAATTTACGTAAACGCGATAAACATCAGCTTCCCGAGTTAAAAAAGTTGTTAGTTGATGCACGCGACTTCGCCCGAAATTTAAAAAATATAGTAATATAGATTTTTCACATCGGTTAAGTAGTTTCGGAGCCTATTGAATCTCTAAACAAACAAATCTTTTCTCTTTATAATATAGCCGTGAGCAAATATAAAGGGTCGGTTAAGAAAGTATAAAATCGCGGGAGATAAAGACGGAGACTAGCTAGCTGAAATAAGTTGTGCATGATAGACAATTAAATATCCTTAGAATAAAATAAAATATTTATTAAATTGACTATCAAACACAATTTGTTTCAGTTAGATAGCTTTTTTATTTTTCGAGTTATTCAATTTTTCTAAACTAACCATTTATTTTTGTTCACGAGTGAATTTATTCTTTACAATATTAGTATAGATCACATTAAAAAATGGGGTCGATATAAATATAACTTCTTACAGTTTTATGAAATAGCATTTATATGTATAGCATTGCGTTCCTAAGCAGTGTACACAGTATGATGCAATACGTCGCTGCCGATATGTGGGTCCGTCCGTCTGTGCGGGCTGCGGTCGCCGCGGCTCGCCGGGTAAACGGACAGTTATCTCGACTAAACACTGATCAGCTCGCATACACTGGGGTTTGCGATATACCGCAACAAGCGGACTTTGGTCGACGTTCGATATTAACACAAAGCATTGATTGATCGCGAATTACTACATATAAGAAATCTGTACTATAATTTCCTGTGGGGTTTTAAATAAATAAAATAAAAACGATGGTTATGACACTTCTAGAGAAAGGAAAGAAAAATTGTCTTCTGTCGTACCCTAATTATGACAAGTTTTTTTTATTCTTTTTCTTTAGTGTCATAGGTAGATAATTAAAAAGTAGGTAATTTAAAAGTTTAAATCTTTGGACCACTTGTTTATTCTCGAGACTTCTCTAGAAGCAGAGTATTGTTGCCAGTCTCTCACAAAATAAGACATAACCATAAACAATCGACACTGGCCTTTAATAAAATTGAAAAAGATCGCGCGAACGAAGTCGCGGGCGACAGCTAGTATAAAATAAAAAAAAACCGTTTAAAATTTCTATAACTCGCGAACTTCATTAGAAAAAAGTAGACGCACAGTTAAGTCTACATAAGGTATAATCGTTAGAATTAAAATTCAATATAAGGACCAGTTGTAAGTAAAGTTACATATTAACAGGGCAATTGTAAATCGATATGATCAAGTTAAACTATTGGTTAATGTATCGGTGACGGGTAAGACGAGATACCATGCGGCTACTAACTCACACATTGCAATGTTTTACCTCAAACTGCCCGTTGCATCGAGCGAACGTCCGAACAGAATTCGCTTCGGCTTGTTTCGACTACATATCATATCTGTTATTTTATTTAACGCCTTTTTATGTTAATATAATATCGACACCTAATACTTTGTGAAAGTGTTAGCAAATTTAATGTTATTTAAATTAGAAAACAAGTAACAAGAATAATTATCTTTTTATTATAGGTATACTTATTTATTCTTATAATTATAAATGTAAATGATTTAATGTTTAAATAAATGTAAATATTGTAAATGTAAATGGATGGATGGGTAGATGGATAGAAGGCTGTTTGTTAGAAGGTATCTCTTTACCGTCTCAACGGATCTCAGAGCGGCATCGATTTAGAAAATAATCTGGAACAACACATAGGCTAATCATTAAGTTTTTTTTGACGGTACAACGTCTTATAAATTGATGATAGCAGGTGGCATTCAATAAAAATGTAGCGTTACGATCGGGTCCTGCTGCGCTAGAGTCGAGAGTAACCGAATCTTCACGATCTATGTACTACGTGTCTGAATGCGTATGAGCGAGAGCGCGCCATGAGAGAGAGAGGGAGTAGCGCCGATTATTTTTGATGTAATAACTTGTGTATTTAGGATTCGTAATTTAGATACCTGGGATTTTTTTAAATTCTACGCGGATTCGCGGGGACAGCTAGTATTCGATATATATATAAAATACATGAAACAAAAATAAATTCAACTTGCAACGTGGTTCCTAAAATAAATTAACATTTTTATGTTCGTTCGGTGTCGTATAAAAGTACCTTCATGTGATACTGTCATCGATAATAATTATAACCGGTAAACTATATAAGTTGCACTACAACCATCGCGCTGTGAAAAAAACCAATGAATATAGTCCGACTATTACAGATAATGTATGTTAAAGCTAATGAATATTCAGTTCTCGTTGCAGACAATGCATAAACGATACAGCCAAGTTTTTACGCTTCATATATTCCATGGATGAACTTCAAGAAATTATTCGCTTTGCTACGTCTAATTACTGTTTTACTTATTAAGACTTTATAAAGACTATGAACATTAGCTTCCTTTTTAAGAAATGTTTCGATTCTTTTGACCATAGTGTCTTACGTGACAAATATGGTGACGTAACGGAACGCACATGTCAATCTTTGTTTTACACAAAATTAAATTTAAATGCTATAAATATTTAAAGCGTTGCAATTATTTTATAAGGTTCTGCAGAGCCTTAGAAAACAGCGTCGTAACGCCACAGTCCGTGTGGCATCCTTTATACTGAATTTCGAACTGTATTTTTTGTGTCAGGCCGATTTGTCTGTGGTCATAATCAATTCAATATAAAAAATAGCATTTCACCGCAACTGCATCAATAGCGAACGTTTAATGATCCGTTAAATTCTAACGAGGCTTGGTAAAAAAACATGCCTGCCATTTCGTTGACATTTGAATTCTCCGTCGTCATTTGGTCGGATAATAGGCTAAGTTATTACACAGGCCAACGATTACGTGCCTAAAAAGGCAGCTAAAAAGTGAAGCGACGGCTCTGGCTACCCTCGGTGCGGTTGCGGTGCCGTGAGTTTTATAGGTTGTGCGCACGCGCAATTTCTTAGTGTAGTGTGTCGCGCTGACCGCAGAGTCCGCTCAGCCGATAGCCCGCTCGGGTTACAGCGCAGTGAAATCGTTTTATTAATAGAACTTTAGGCTTCTGCGTGGAAAGCGGCTGACGATACCGGTGTATTTAATACATCGATAATTAATATCCGATTTCTTTTTCACAAGAAAATAACATCCGCCAGCGTCTGATTTCCGTCCAAATATGTTGGGATGTTCAAAAGTAGAGTCAATAGGCACTTACTAGGCTTGCGCTTACCCCCTTTAGACTAAATCTCCACTATCATGAGGTGGGATCGTGGCTTATCAAACGTAAAAATTAATGTAGCGTCTGTGGCTCAGGGGTTAATCTCTTGACTTGTAATCTGCGGATACTGTTCGAATCCCGCAATATGTGTGTTTTCGATTTTCGAATTTCATATGTACATTTATCCGACATTCTTACGGTAAAGGAATACATCGTGATGCAACCTATCGGAGAAGAAATTCAAAGATATGTGTGAAGTTAACTAACCCGCACTGGACCTGATTACCTAAGGCCGTCACCCCTAACTCAGGGTAAGCTCCGAGCCCCTCAGTGGGAACATATAGTGAGCTGATGATGATAATGATGAATTATGTCTTACTTTTTATAAGCAGTGACAGTTGCGCCATAGTTTATACCTTTTACGCGTGCTATGTAAAAATCAACAAAGTTGTAACTACGTATCGTTACATTGGCGTATGATCGTAGCGTGAAGTGTGGGAGATTTGCCGTTAACTTTCACATGAATAGTTACCAGGGCTGCTCGCAAGGTACTGGCTCGTTTTTTTGCAATCCTGCGATTTGCGACTGCGATTGCTTCGCGTGAAAAGATTCCATCTCTTTCTAACAAAGCTAGGGAAGTTCGTTAGTTTTTCATAGTATAACTTTCCGCGTCATTAAGCTCAGGCGGCGCAAGGGCTTTTGAGAAAGCTATAATTGAAAGACGATTTTCTGTATTCCCGATTGTTATAGCTCTTGTAATTATATTAGCCTAATGAGGTGATTACAGATAACGGATTCAAATTACGACAAGATACAAGACTTTTTTTAATAAGAGGTGATAAAAATCGATGAAATAGTGCAGATGCGTTGCCTAACTTTAATCGACGGATGGGGAGTTGATAATAATATTTCCTCTTCTTATGCATCCCATCCTGCAAATTTACAGTCCCCTTCCCATCCCTTCCGTATAAGAAAAGGGTAGGAAGGGGAATAGAATTAATATTAGGTCTCCGAAACGCACAATTAGAAACGCAGAATTGCTGGTCATGGTGGGCGAGCCAGCCAATTCGAACAACAGATGTTTTTGCTGGCGTCTGCCACTGTTAACAACTCTTTAAGTACTAAGATAATAATTAAACTATTGTTTCAGCATGCTGTTGTCTACTTATTTTACAGGCGAGATAGTTCCCTTTCGCTTTAGAAACAATAACAGCACTTAACTTGCAATGAAAGCTTTCGCATTGTAAAAATATAAGAAAACAAATAAGGTGGGTAAGTAACGCGTGGAATTAGCCGCCTCGTATGATGTTATAATTGAAAACGTTTCTCATTCACTCAATTATATCAAATTGAGTGAACGTTAGCTGTTTCCCGTTTTGAAACAATAACTTCTATCTGATAGCAACATCTCGCGAACAATGAAAAAGCGCTTCACATACAGTGACCATAACCGAGGAAAAAATAGCAGGATACATATAAATACAATTTATTGGTTAATTAATTTATAAGCTATTGCCCACGACTCCGTCGGCACGTAATAATAAACCATAATAAGTATTGTATGTTTTATATTTGTGCTAAATTTCAGTAATGATTGTTGAACCGTTGCAGAATTATAGATTAAACATGAAAAAACAAAATTAATGTATCCCACGGGAACCGAACTATTGCCGGGATCAAAAGTTGCCTATGTGTTTGTCCAGACTATGATATATATCTATGCCACATTTCATCGAGATCCGTACAGCAGTATAGACGACAAATTGTAACAAACATCCATCCATCTAAATTCGCATTTATAATATTAGTAAGATATTTAAAAAAAAAGAAAATTGAGAGCGTCCGTGGCTCAGTGGCTAAGCACTTGACTTGCAATCTGCAGGTCCTGGTTCGAATACCGCCATGTACCAATGTGTTTTGTCATTACAATATATTGTGCAGTAGTTATTGCGAGGAAAGGAATCGGTACACTGAATAATTAAATTGTATTAACAAACGCAGTCGTCAAGTAATAAATTCCTCAAAGGTATAGCTTTCTGGGTAAGCCATCTTTAATTTATGCTTAAATGACGCGCTGGTAGCCGTTATGATTTGGCATGCGCTTGCCTTTTTCTCTACAACCAGACTATTTTGGCTAAACAAATATCTTCGTTTGTTTTCTACATTAACAATTTAATATTGAATTTAAATAACACAAATCAATTTAATCAAAGAATAGCTGGGCTTTACTATTTGCTAGAGAGAATTAAATAGAATAGTTTCTGATATCTTAAGATATCATTTATTAAGGTGTGCTGTTCTTCATACATATGTATTCTAAAAATATATTTTTAAATTTGTCCATAATTTTGTTAAATGTATGGTAACCGTATGCTTTTAGCCGATTTCTCATGCTGTTATACTGTTAGCCTAACTGCGTGTAAGCGCTTCACTCATAATACTTAAAAATTAAGAGTTATTGTTGTACCGAATGTATGAGAATGTTTAATTAGATAAGTGGGCTAAACGGAAACGACGCAGCGTTTACAAAGAAAGTGTACGTCCGATACTCTCTTGGTACATGAATTGTCATTGGTCTTGTACTTTATTTTTTATGATTTATAACAAATGAATGATTTGGCAATAGTCCGAATTGTGACACAACAATTATTCAACATTTTAGACACTGTCTGAGTCCAACTTGCATACAAGTTTGGTTGTTGCATACTTCTTGCGTGGCCACCTGGATTCACACAAAAAGCGAAGCGAGCGTTTCTCTTATATATCCGCAATACCCTGTTGCCTGGTTCCAATTGCGTTGCCTACCTTTAATCGACAAAGTAGGTGACGCAAGAATAAAGTAAATTTCCCCCTTCCCGTGCAACTGCAACTAACCATCCTTTCTGTATTAAAAAGGGTGGATAGAGAAAGAGGATTACATTAGGCCTCCTACGCATAGTTCACTATTTAACGCCCTTAATACAACTAAACTGTTAACTGCACGGTTTTACTGTACAGTTAAAAATGAAGGTGTTTAACGGGCTTTATAAATAATTATCCATTATAACAACAAAAGTACTAGCAAAATTAGTTTTATAATTATGCCAAAATTTTGGGAGTATTGGGAACCTCAAAAGGTTTCGATACAATTTAATCGCTACAAAAATAAACAAACAAACATTTGTTCTGCATTATTTAACACGATGGGAACTCATCGTAAATTAGTTTGGGCAAAGTTTCCCTCAGCCACGCCTCCGCCGTCATGTGCTGGCTTCAAACTCCGAGCTCATTAATGTGTTGGTTGTGTTGGGGCCGGAGCAAAAAAATGTGTTCACCGGCACAATACGGCGCATGACTGGCTGCTCCGATATCAATTATTAATAAAAAGCGGGCCGCTTCATTGAAAGGGCGATTAGCTCAATATTTATATGGAATATTCGGTATCAACGGCGCTTTGTGGCCATAATTCGGTGGGTCGTGACGCGGCGCGTTTGACTCTCCAACGCGTTACGCATAGACCAACTGCTTCACACACAGACCAACTATATTTAATTACCTATTACATTAAGATATATAAAGCAAGATAATCACAAATAAATACAGCCGTAAGCAAAAATAAAGGGTCGGTTAATAAAGAAAGTTAAGACAGTTTGAATATCTCGGAAGATAAAGACGCTAGCTAACTGAAATAAATTGTGCATGACAGACAATAAAATACCCTTAAATAAAATAAAAAATCTTTATTTATATTTAATTAAAAAACATAAACTTAAACGAAAAAGGATATCTTACGTAAACTTGGATAATACAGAATTTTTCATTAATTTTAATTTTATTTAGATTTTAGTACTTAGTGCAACAATAATAATGAAAATATTTTAAGGATATTTAATTGATATATTGAAAAACTTTCTTAACCGACTTTTTATTTTTGTTCACGGCTGTATTTTAAACTGTGTGCATAACAAGATTTTACTGATCATATAGTAGTCTTTAAAACCGAATAAATTATTATTAATCGAATAATCTGCAACAGTCGTCACCTTTAATTTAAATCTCAGAGTCTTATCAATGTTAGGCAAAATGTAAAATGTGGCCCGACGCAATTGTATACGAGAGTTGTATACAATTGCGTCGGGCCACCAAGTCGAGTACCATTGTACTACCGAATTGACTCGACCCTCTAACAAAAAAAGCGTGAAAGCAGTTACATGTCCATGAAAATTTATTTAATCTTTTATACATTCGTTTATACATCAATCAAAAGCATCACGTATTAGCGTTCATTCGCTATTTATGACGAAATTAATGTTACAGAATTAAGCCAGTATGAATTAAAAAGTATACTTTTCGTTACCGCACTCTAAAGGCATAGACAATGTGTTTCAGACCTCACACTCTATGTGTTAACGGTTTTTATAGATTAAAAATTCTTGTTTATTACTAATGCGTGTTTAAATGTAAATAAGTCCTATATAATTAAGCTAATGTTATCTATGACAGTACATAAAATAAATTACAATTATAGTTATTTTGAATAGCAGCGATTCAACATATTTTAATATTTAGTACTAGCGTTTGCCCACGATCCCGTCCGTGCAAAATTAAAAAACTTAGTAACCTATGTGTTTTTCTAGACTTTGTTCTATATCTGTACCAAATGTCATCGTTAAACCGTTCAGGAAATACCTTCAAACCATTTATAAATTACACTTATATCGTTATATTTTGGATTACTCACACATCTTTGTAAATAATAGCCTTCGTGTTATTCTCATTATCACCATCTTATTATATATCCCAACTGAGGAGCTCGGAGCCTACCCTATTTGGGGTGACTTGGCCTCAGTCAACCACGCAGGCCCAGTGCGTGTTGGTTGACACACACATATCTTTGAATTTCTTCTCCGATATGTTGCAGGTTACATCACGATGTTTTCCTTCACCGTAAGAAGGTCGGATAAATGTACATATGAAATTCGAAAATGAAAATACATATTGGTACATGGAGGGTTCCGTACCCAGGACCCGCAGATTACAAGTCAAGAGACACCTGCGCCAAAGACGCTCATTCTAATGTATAAGCGATATTATTTTAAAGTTTGATCGAAAACTACTGAATGCAATTTTTGCATGAATGAGTTACAAACCTACATCCATACATTCTTACAAACGTAGTAGTAGTTCATCAACATATTTTTTTAAATTATTTCCATTTATGCTTATTAAATACAGTAACAGTAGGTTCACGCATCATTAGCTATCGTATTTGCATGTCGCTCGACGCCAAACCTCGTGAAAAGACCTTTTCATTACCATCAGTTGTGCTGAAAAATCGTTTCGACAAATACTCGCCGTTTACGTTTTATTACTCATATTTGTGAATAACAAAAGCTCATTGTTACGCTCGTTAGGTATATGTAATAAGAGTTCAATAGTGTCTTTAAATATGTGTTTAATTTTTTATATTATACAAGCTATCATCCGCGACTACGTCCGCGCGAAATTAGAAAAAACTTAGTAAGTAGGTTGTTAAGAGAAATTACACAAATCTCAGTACATACAATTTTTCTTCCATGAAATTTCCACGAGTTATTCCAGACTATGATCAATATCTGTACTAAATTTCAGTAAGATATGCTGAACCGTTGCGGAATTATCCAGTAAACATGTAAATAACAAAAACTACGTATCCCTCGGGAACCTGGAATTTTTCGGGGATGAACCGTATCCAATTTGTTACTCCAGACTTTGTTTTATATCTGTGCCAGATTTTAATAAGTTATGTTGAACTGTTGCAGAATTATCGAGTACACTTGAAAAACCCGTATTAATATATCCCTCGGAAACAGTAACTAATTCCGGAATCAAAATTAGCCTATGTGTTCTTCCAGACTATCGTCTATATCTACTAAATTTCATCGAGATCCGATTAGCAGTTTAGGCGACAAACTGTAACAAACATCCATCCATTTAAACTTTCGCATTTATAATACTAGTAAGATAAGCAAATACTGTTAATATAAACGATCACAGGATATACTATTAAGAGATTAGGTTGAGAGGATGAGCGTTTTCTTTAGGAATATTGGCATCTGATTAACATATATCGTAACTTTCTGACACTAATAAAGGAATTGCTCAGTGAGCTGAGAATATCTTTAAAAAAGTTAACACTTAAAATTATAAATGTCACGATCGTGTCATTCAAAACTGTCGCTTGATGAAAGGTCTTCATCGTCGAAAGATTACGGCATGAAAGAGCTGTACAATACACTTTTAATTTGTCATTATGCAGCAATAAAAACATCGTAAATGAGAACGACAAAAAACTCGTTCAGTTGCTGTAGAAAAAAAACCGCGAACTGAGGGCGAAATTCGCATATCATCCCAACATAATGATGGCCGCTTGAAAAAAAAATTTAAATATCAAAAGGCCGGACGGGGCACGATAATGGTTTAAAATCATTTTTCATCTGAATCGGTCGCGAGTCGGGAACATGAATACGGTAGCCGTCGACTGACGATCCATTATCTTGAGTCGAGTTAGATTAGAGCCGGCCGCGCTCGCTCTCGTACTTCATTACAACGCTTCCTTGACTTGTAGCTTTTTAATGACCGATTGATACAGTCGGCAACATTACTTCAAATATAAACGATACTTTAAAACTGTGCTACTAAGATTTATGACCACTTTAGATTCTTTCAATTTAAATTTAAATCAATTGTAGCATTTTTTTATTTCAATCGGCTCAGGCGCTTTGATTTTTGACTCTATTTCTCACCTTACAAGAATTTGGCATAGATGTAGAACATAGTGTGGAAAAACACATAGGCTACTAATTAAGTTTTTATATTCTTCGCACACGGAGTAGCGGGCAAAAGCTAGTAACGTTATAATCTGAATGTTTAGATGAATATGTATGTATGTTAGTATGAATGGATTGTTTGTTAGAAGGTAGGTACCTCCGAAATGAATCTCGATGATTTTGACACAGATTTAGAACATAGTTTGGAAGAACACATGGTACTAACAAAAGCTTTTTTTTAATTCTGCGCAGACGGAAGTGACAGCAGGTAATAATATAGATCTAGAAGGAAGGACATAGGAATAACTACTGCACAAAAAAAAACACGAATTCCTCTATAAATATTTATGTAGATATTAAATATACATATTTGTATTATTGTATCTTAAATAATTCATTACTTCCGATTATTTTTATTCTTCTTTTTATAATTATAAGTATCAATGGGTGGCAGGCCGCTGTCAAACTCGCAGGCAGTGTGCATGGAGCTCTGTTTGTTGACAACCTTACTGCCGAACAATCCCGCCTTCAGCTTAGGAAACCTAAACGAACCACAGACTATGTTAAAAAAATGTTTATTCCGTTTTCTTCAACTGATGCAAAAATGTCCCAAAGAAACCCAAAGTGGATTTTACATAAATTAAACACTAATTGTAAAGGTCGTACTAAAATGACATATTCTCTATGACTTTATAGATTGTGTGTAAACTCACCCTGGTCGTTTCTTTTCTTCCTCTTCGTGCACAGTCAACCGATTGGTCGGTTTCTCCTTCTTAAACTTGGGGTCGGATTTGGCCCTCCTAGCCAGCGCTGCGGGGGTCTCCCGGAGCGCGAACGCCTTCGCCGCGTGTCCGAGGTGCAGCTGCCTGGCGTCCAGCCACATGCGCACCTCGCGCGGGTACCCCGAGTAGAAACGGACCCAAGACGTGTACGCTAATGGAGGTAATGTGAAACACTTTTCAACCACTTAAGTCCAGATTTATTATAAACTAGCCGTCGCCCGCGACTCCGTCCGCACGTTCTTTTTCTAAAATAAACGTAGCCTAAGTTACTCCTTACATCAGCTACCTGCCAATAAAAGTCCCGTCAAAATCGGTCCAGCCATTTCAGAGATAGCCGGAACAAACAGACAGACGGACAGACAAAAATTGTAAAAAATTTAATTTTGGTGTATGTACCGTATTTTACATATACATGTAGTAAAAAACAGTTATTTCAATATTACAAACAGACACTCCAATTTTATTACATGTATAGATATTTTAATACTTTCAAGGTAATTCAATCTTATTGTTATGTTAAATTCTACTAAAGCGTCGGGTTCATCTGTAACTTTGGTTATTCATAACTGTACCCAAAGGGTTAAAAGCAAAGATTCAAACCAAAAGACCAATATCTCATAAACATCTACATAATTACAAATGTGGTCATCAACTACACTCAATGGTCGGCAAACTTAGTAAACAAAGAGCCAAATAAGAAATGTTTAAATAACATAAATGAAAAATGGGGAACCAAATTTTCTTTTTTAGTAAACTTTTGACTAAATCACTAATATATGTCATTAGTTATGTAGTCAAAAGTTTAGCTTGCACCTTGGAAAGTTTGAGTAAGTCAGGTTTGTATGTATTTTAATCTTAGGCATAATTCCAATTCTCATCAAAAAGACTTTTTAGTTCACTCTCGATTTTCTTACCAAGTGTTTTTTAATGTAAATTACGTGGATATCTGTGTCAGAGCCGAACTTAAGGAGGCAAACACATGTGGCGCTGGAGCCGCACTTTGCCGACCGCTGAACTAGAGCAACGAGGCACCACATATAGATATTAGATGATGCACCATATATATAGTTACCTCTGCTGGCCCTCGCGAGCCAGTCGCGGTGGCTGTGTGCGGTGTGTTCGAGCCGGGTCTGCACAGCAATGGCGGCGCGCGCAGGGTTAGATGCAGTGGGCGCTAATGTACGCAGCGCTTCCAACGAATGCGATTCGTCCGTTTGCCGTAACCTATCAAAAAAGTCTTCAATATCTTCCTTTCGCTGCTATATATAAAATTCTCGTGTCACAGTTTTCGTTGCCATACTCCTCCGAAACGGCTTGATGAAATTTTTTGTGCTTATCCGGTATCTATGAGAATCGGCCAACATCTATTTTTCATCCCCCTAAATGTTAGGGGTAGTCCCCTGATTTTTTTTTTTTTAGACAAAATTTTTAATTTCTAATTTTTTATGATACAACATACAAAAATACACACAATCCTCAATTTTTAACCCTCTACGATAATATACATAGCAAAACAACGTTTGCCGGGACAGCTAGTAGGTATTTAAAATGACGACATCGGAACTAAAATCGAAGGACCACAAATTTTTTTTCTAAATACCTACTACTACAACTTTCAGCGGACTTGATAGACCTAATACCTGATTCTCTTCTGCTCCAAATGTCTCACGAACTCAGCCTCACTGGGCAGCAGCATCAGGATAGCAGCCCCGACTTGCGCCGCGCGCCCCGTTCGTCCCACCCTAGTCACATTAACGATAAATATAATATTAACTAACTAAAACAAGCCATACAAACAATATATCGCTCATCCAATAGAAAAATAACGTAATTACGTTTTAGTTTTTTATCAGGACCATGTTTTGAAGGTGGGAAATCTATTGCAACTTTTTTTTTGTGACTGTGTAGTCAATGTTTGCCTTGAAGAGCTTCACCGGGCTTACTCTTAAACGAGGTTTAGGCTAACCGCCATCTGCGCTCGGCCACCTAAAGCCCGGTGAAGCTGTAAATGCCTCTTCAAGGCAAACAGTGACTATCCAGTCACAAAAAAAAAATCAGGAACATGGCACGGGCCATTACTTCGTTATTACCGGATTAGATCTATTGCGAAATACGTCAATTACCTTACTGCAGTTTTTTTCCGTTTGAACTTTAAAAAATTTAATTAATGAAATTAAAAAATCACATTCGATTTTTTGGTAATTACGTCGATGTTCCGTTGGATGAGTAATATGTATTAATATTTAAAAATTAAATATACACATGGCGATAAAGATGTCACGAATAAAACTAACTTGAATGATGTATTTCGATGATTCTTTGATGCATTTTTAGAATTACTGGTCAAACCAGATCTAGACCGAGAACAATTTCGTAGAATCTATTATATATACACACAATTTATATGAAAATTTAACGAAATACCGAAATATCATTTTATAGGGCGCTGTGCTTGTATAGTTAATATTTACCTATGCACGTAGTCGGTGGCGGAGGCCGGGGCGCAGTACTGTAGCACGAGGTCCACGCGCGGTACGTCCAGACCTCGCGCGGCCACATCCTACGCAAACATCACTTACAATTAAACAAACAAAATAAAATACTCATGCACTTGAGCTAGAATAACTGTAAAAACCGGAATATCTAGGATAGTTCCTACTCAGTACGTGCTAAAAAAATATCCTAATCTTAATCTATACTTATAATAAAATTGGAGTGTCTGTTTGACATGTATATGAATACATATACGGTACATACACTAATTTTTTTTACAATTTTTATCTGCCTTTCTGTTTTTATGTTCCGTTTAATCTCTGAAATGATTGGACCTATTTTGACGGGACTTTTATCGGCAGGTAGCTGATATAATAAGGAGCAACTTAGTCTATGTTTATTCTTAGGCTATGTTAAGAAAAAGAACGGGCGGACGGAGTCGCGGGCGACAGTTAGTATATTACAAATGCGAAAGTTTAGATGTATCGATGGATGTTTGTTAGTTTGTACCCTAAAGGGCTCAACGGATCTGGATGAAATCTGGCATAGATATTGAGGATAGTCTGGAAGGATACATAGGCTACTTTTGATCCCGGAAATAATTACGATTCCCGAGGGATACGTAGTTTTATGTTATTTACATATTTACTCGATAAGTCCGCAACGGTTCAACATATCTTATAAAAATTTGGCACAAATTTAGAACATAGTCTGAAAGAAAACATAGGCTACTAATTAAGTATTTTTTAAATTCACACGGACGGAGTCCCGGGCGACAGCTAGTCAATAATGAATCGAGCATTGTAATAAATCTAGATAGACAATTTTGAATTTTGATTGCTGCAATTATAAACGTACATAATTAAGTTGAACAGAAGCATTATACAGCGTAATGTGCGGCGACGGCCCGCGGCGTCCAGCGGCGCCCCGCTGCGACCGGGATTGGAGCCGCCGCCACATATTTATACTCCGATTGCCTTCCGTAATCAACGCCGCGACAATGTTACATTAATTACCTTTATTAAATTAAACAGGCCGAATAAATTTCGAATCGTTCCAAAGGGGATATGCTAAACGAAACATTACTAGAGCTCCAATAATTCTGTTTATTGCCATGACTTAACACGCGAAACAACATTGTAATATACAGCCGTGAGCAAAAATAAAGGGTCGGTTAAGAAAGAAAGTTAAGGAAGTTTGATTATCTCGGAAGGTAAAGACACTAGCTAACTGAAATGAATTGTGCATGATTCATTTGTTTCTGCAAAATGTAGTAACAAATATCCATGCAACAAACACACTTTTGCTTTTATAAATTTAGGACGATATTTAATATTATTAATGAAATATTTAATTTCTCCATCAATTTGTAATCAATGCCAAATACAATGTAAAAGACATAAAATATTATAAATAAACATAACCAAGTTTTATTAACTCATTGTAAACTAATCTCAAATAAAACAATGCATAATAAAACTCACGAAGAAAAAATTAACAAAAAAACCATCCATTAAAAAAGTTGACCAATGATCGATTAAAAGATTACTAAGTAAAGGATAACCTTCAAGAATAGTGCTCTGTCATTAATAGAGAATTTATATCAAGTGTAAAAGACACTGAATTACGTTTTATATCGTATCGTGGTTACCACGTGTTGAAAGCTTGCAACACCTGTACATTTGTGGGGTCTCCACAGCTATCTTGACCAGGGGTCTCCAAACTTTGAAGCCTTAGGGCCATAATATTTCGGTATGTTCAAAGGGCCAAAGCAATTTTAATCCTAAGCAAACATAGGTTTTTTTGCATTTCAATTACTATTGACAGTGTATTCAGTATATTGTGACACGTAAGGACACAAGCAATAGTAACAACAGTAAAACATTGGCTATCGTGGGCCAGGTTAATGACACTGGCGGGCCGGATTTGGCCCGCGGGTCGTAGTTTGGAGACCCATGATCTAGACTAAAAACCGATCAAAAACGTCACAGAAACTCGCCTGATTAAAGTGCAACCGTCATATGGACAACGTAGTTCTTATCCAGAGTATTTTTTTAATAAAAATATTAGCATAATTTTGGTTAATTTATTGTGCTAGGATATGGTATAGTATAATCGAATGGTGGAATTCGAACTCTCGACCACGTAATCGGAAATCCATACATGATTAAGGAATCCTTAGGGGGTTTGCTTTGATTTTGTATGTTTATGGGTTAGTCAATGTCTTCTAACCTTTTGTGTATTTTACAACTAGTTCTTTCTTTTTTTACCAATAGAATAAATGTAGACAGCAATTTTTTTCTATAAGAATTATAATACACACATAATACATAAACATTGTTAACTGTGGTTGTGTTGTGTGAATCTATGAACGTTTAGTTTAGTTTGAACGGGTAAACTCTATTTAAATTAATCGTCCGGAAGCCAATAATAACCGCGGGCCATTGCAAAAGCGACGCACTCGACCATTAAACGGCCATTCGTTCCTTACATAATACTCGTGTTATAATCACGAAACTATTACAACATTTGAATTTGTCTAAAGTAGCCATATTAGCTTATTTTGCAATTATACCTTGCCAAACACAATAGCTCTGTTATTCTTTTTATTATAATAATAGTCGGAAGTCGAAGTTAAATGCTTATTACATTTTATATAAATAACCATCAACACGCAACAGATAAACATAGTAATGGTTTAGTCACTGACTTGTAACAAATCATCAGAAGTGAGTTTCTAAAAGTAAATAGTACGACAGTTTAATTTTTTTTATTCTAGGAGGTAAACGAGAAAGCGTTCACCGCCATTCGCCAAAATAGCGAAGCGACCGCTACCGATAGTTATTCGCAATCGCAGAAGGGTTGCGTACCTTTATTGGACAGACCGGAGATGGAGAGTTTCTTTTCTCATGCGTGTTCTTCAAATCCACTTCCTCTTACCATCCCTACCAGATAAGGTAAAGGGGAGGAGGGGAAGAAGACTAAAATAAGGCCTCCGACACACCCACTTATCAGACTGTACGAGGAGTGACTTCTGTCTTTCTGTCTGATGAGTCTTCTGTCTTCTGTGAGGTTGAGGTATTGCACTGGGCGAGATTTTAATAAGATATACGAAACTGAAATATAAATTAACAATGACTTACAGTACAGATTAATAATCCTCTTTTAGCAGCTCTGAATTGCTTGAAAACCTCCATTCTTCGCTCGTGCGGCATGGAGCCGTGCAAACTGAACACATCCAAGTCTATTGCCACCAGACCACCCTCGTCTGGCGCCTCATATTCCATTTCAAACTCAGAATCAGAATTATCCGAAGTTCCCGACGAATCCTTTTTTATAAAAGAATGTTAAAAAACCAATATTATCTTTTTTCCATAATCTAAATATCGTCGACCCGGTCGAATAATCCGGTAATAACAGAAAGAACCCTGTAATAGGGTTCTTTCTGTTATGCCATTTTCGGGATCTACAGACCCTAATACACCTTGCGACTTTTTTTTCCCGAATACCTATATTCCTATA